>JAIOJX010000002.1:28662500-28787500 GCA_022376925.1 Tragulus kanchil | reverse complement strand
TCAGCCTTTCCGAAGGGAGAAATCCCAGAGTTCCTCCTAAGCTGACGAAGCTTTGAGAACTTGTAGCCTTGGATTTTAGTAGGTTGGTGCAAAAGTAACTGCAATTTTGCATTATTGAACTTGGCTGTTTGATATTGGAATACATTCTTCAATAAATGCTATGTTATACATATTCTAATGTGCATTTCTTGCTTTTATTTTTTTTGCTCATGACTTATTCCTTGGTGCTTGTTTTATATTTGTTTTAGATGAGGGAAGTGATGTTAGGCAAAAAGCAAATTTGAACAGTTCTCTTATTCAAGTTCAAAGTGGGTCATAAAACAGTGGAGACAACGTGCAACATCAGTAACACATTTAGCCCGGAAACTGCCAACAAACGTACAGTACAGTGGTGGTTCAAGAAGTTTGCAAAGGAGATGAGAGCCTTGAAGATGAGGAGCACAGTGGCCAGCCATCAAAAGTTGACAATGACCAACTGAAAGCCATTGTAGAAGCTATAAGTAAGTGAGAAGTTGCCAAAGAAATCAAGGTTGACCATTCTATGGCTGTTTGGTGTTTGAAGCAAATTGTAAAGGTGAAAAAGCTTGATAAGTGGGTGCCTCATGAGCTGACCAAACATCAAAAAAATAGTCATCTTGAAATGTCATCTTCTCTTATTCTATGCAACAACAATGAACCATTTCTCCATTGGATTGTGACACATGACGAAAAGTGGATTTTCTACGACATCTGGTGATGACCAATTCAGTGGCTGGCTAAGAAGAAGCTGCAAAGCACTTCCCAAAGCCAGACTTGCACCAAAAAAGATCATGGTCACTGTTCAGTGGTTTGCTGTTGGTCTGATTCTCTACAGCTTTCTGAATTCTGATGAAACCATTGCATCTGAGAAACATGCTCAGCATTCACCAAATACTGTAACACCTACAGTGGCACTGGTCAACAGAATAGGCCCGGTTCTTCTCCACTACAATTCCCTACCATACGTCACACAACCAACACTTCAAAAGCTGAACGAATTGGGCTACAAAGTTTTGCCACATCCACTATATTCACCCAATCTCTCGCCAACTGACTGCAACTTCTTCAAGCATCTTTTTGCAGGAACAAGACAGCTTTTTTGTAGGGAAAGCTTCCCACGACCAGCAAGAGGCAGAAAACGTTTTCCAAGAGTTTCTTCAAATCCCAAAGTATGGATTTTATGGTATAAGAATAAACAAACTTATTTCTCATTAGCAAAATGTATTGCTTTTGAACTTCTGTTATATTGGAAACATTCTTCAATAAATGCTATGTTATACATATTCTAATGTGCATTTCTTGCTTTTTTTTTTTTGCTCATGACTTATTCCTTGGTGCTTGTTTTATATTTGTTTTAGATGAGGGAAGTGATGTTAGGCAAAAAGCAAATTTGAACAGTTCTCTTATTCAAGTTCAAAGTGGGTCATAAAACAGTGGAGACAACGTGCAACATCAGTAACACATTTAGCCCGGAAACTGCCAACAAACGTACAGTACAGTGGTGGTTCAAGAAGTTTGCAAAGGAGATGAGAGCCTTGAAGATGAGGAGCACAGTGGCCAGCCATCAAAAGTTGACAATGACCAACTGAAAGCCATTGTAGAAGCTATAAGTAAGTGAGAAGTTGCCAAAGAAATCAAGGTTGACCATTCTATGGCTGTTTGGTGTTTGAAGCAAATTGTAAAGGTGAAAAAGCTTGATAAGTGGGTGCCTCATGAGCTGACCAAACATCAAAAAAATAGTCATCTTGAAATGTCATCTTCTCTTATTCTATGCAACAACAATGAACCATTTCTCCATTGGATTGTGACACATGACGAAAAGTGGATTTTCTACGACATCTGGTGATGACCAATTCAGTGGCTGGCTAAGAAGAAGCTGCAAAGCACTTCCCAAAGCCAGACTTGCACCAAAAAAGATCATGGTCACTGTTCAGTGGTTTGCTGTTGGTCTGATTCTCTACAGCTTTCTGAATTCTGATGAAACCATTGCATCTGAGAAACATGCTCAGCATTCACCAAATACTGTAACACCTACAGTGGCACTGGTCAACAGAATAGGCCCGGTTCTTCTCCACTACAATTCCCTACCATACGTCACACAACCAACACTTCAAAAGCTGAACGAATTGGGCTACAAAGTTTTGCCACATCCACTATATTCACCCAATCTCTCGCCAACTGACTGCAACTTCTTCAAGCATCTTTTTGCAGGAACAAGACAGCTTTTTTGTAGGGAAAGCTTCCCACGACCAGCAAGAGGCAGAAAACGTTTTCCAAGAGTTTCTTCAAATCCCAAAGTATGGATTTTTATGGTATAAGAATAAACAAACTTATTTCTCATTAGCAAAAATGTATTGATTTTAGTGGTCCCTATTTTGATTAACAGAGATGTGCCTGAGCCTAGTTATAAGGATTTAAAATTCAGGGTCTGAACCCATGATTACTTTTTCACCAACCTAATAGTCATGAAAAGAAGCTTAGAAATCATCTCATTCAGACATCATGCTTTATTTATACTTAAAATTTACTTTTTATCAATGAAACGCCTGCCTGTAGTTTTAAAATAAAATATTTATAATGAAAAATGTATTTGCTACCTCCGCAGCACTTCAGATCCCATTTTCTAAAAAGTAATATCTTGATGAATTCAAATTCTAGAGCTTATCTTGTATCTCCTGCTCTGATGTATGAGTATTCAGTTCATTACACCTACCGTCTCCCTCCCCATCTTCCCAGTAGTCTTATTACCTTTTCAGTTTCTTCATGGGTTAACTTTGTAACTTCAAAAATACACACTTTGATTTCTAAATTTATCATGAGGCTATAGTCCTTGACTTCACACTAGGAAAGATGAAGCCATTGGCATTACCCCTCCCTGTACCCTCTTCACTGTTTCTTACTTCCTAGTTTCTATCATTTGAATTTTCATGTCTGTGTTGCTAAAGTATATGACATTTCCATTCTGTTTTATGACTATAATTGTCTCATGCCTTGTTTACAGGTTATTTATAAAAGCTTAAAATCCATCAGCCCCTCACCTAAGTGTGGCTAAGGAATGGTGATTGATTGTACAGCCAGGAGGATGAGTGTGAGCATGTCACCTCTCATATACGGCATTTTGTTTTTCCCAAAAGTTTCCAACTGAGCTTTACCCCACCTGCATCACAATTTTGCTCTTGTCATTTGCTCATTTCAGAATGTTAAGATATTAGCTGGTCTTCAAGTCTTCCGTTTTACCCAGGAACCTCTCACCTGAGCTACACGGGCTGACTTCTGGATGTGTGCTCATGTTCATTATTTTGAGTCGTGTCTTTGCTTTTCTGGGTTGAATCTCTTATTTCCTGGATGTCAGGACTTCTGTGTTTGTTTCTTTGTTTTATTTTACTTAATAGGCTAAAGTCAACTCTCAAATACTTTCCATAAGCAGAACTGCTCCAGGTCTCAGATAAGTCATTTTTGTGGGATCTCTTTCTACATAAATAATTAACTTTTTTATGTATTACAAAAACCATGTGGAGTACAGTGTTTTTTCTGTTTTGTTTTTTGTTTGTTTGTTTAGGGCTTTTTTTTTTTTTTTTTTTGGCTACTTCTATTGATCTTTCATTTATTTATCTTTGTTCTCTGGCCTGTGTGGGCCTCCCATCGCAGTGGCCTCTCCTGCTGCAGATATTTATAATGAAAATGTATTTGCTACTCCGAGCACTTCAGATCCCATTTTCTAAAAAGTAATATCTTGATGAATTCAAATTCTAGAGCTTATCTTGTATCTCCTGCTCTGATGTATGAGTATTCAGTTCATTACACCTACCGTCTCCCTCCCCATCTTCCCAGTAGTCTTATTACCTTTTCAGTTTCTTCATGGGTTAACTTTGTAACTTCAAAAATACACACTTTGATTTCTAAATTTATCATGAGGCTATAGTCCTTGACTTCACACTAGGAAAGATGAAGCCATTGGCATTACCCCTCCCTGTACCCTCTTCACTGTTTCTTACTTCCTAGTTTCTATCATTTGAATTTTCATGTCTGTGTTGCTAAAGTATATGACATTTCCATTCTGTTTTATGACTATAATTGTCTCATGCCTTGTTTACAGGTTATTTATAAAAGCTTAAAATCCATCAGCCCCTCACCTAAGTGTGGCTAAGGAATGGTGATTGATTGTACAGCCAGGAGGATGAGTGTGAGCATGTCACCTCTCATATACGGCATTTTGTTTTTCCAAGAGTTTCCAACTGAGCTTTACCCCACCTGCATCACAATTTTGCTCTTGTCATTTGCTCATTTCAGAATGTTAAGATATTAGCTGGTCTTCAAGTCTTCCGTTTTACCCAGGAACCTCTCACCTGAGCTACACGGGCTGACTTCTGGATGTGTGCTCATGTTCATTATTTTGAGTCGTGTCTTTGCTTTTCTGGGTTGAATCTCTTATTTCCTGGATGTCAGGACTTCTGTGTTTGTTTCTTTGTTTTATTTTACTTAATAGGCTAAAGTCAACTCTCAAATAATTTCCGCAAAGCAGAACTGCTCCAGGTCTCAGATAAGTCATTTTTGTGGGATCTCTTTCTACATAAATAATTAACTTTTTTATGTATTACAAAAACCATGTGGAGTACAGTGTTTTTTCTGTTTTGTTTTTTGTTTGTTTGTTTAGGGCTTTTTTTTTTTTTTTTTTGGCTACTTCTATTGATCTTTCATTTATTTATCTTTGTTCTCTGGCCTGTGTGGGCCTCCCATCGCAGTGGCCTCTCCTGCTGCAGAGCACCAGCTCTGGGCACATGCACTCCAGAGCTCTGGCTCAGTAGTTGGACACATTGGTCCAGCTGCTCCACGGTACGTGGGATCTTCCCAGGCCAGGGATCGAACCACGTCCCTTGCACTGCAAGGCGGTGTCCTTGCACACTACCACCATGGAAGCCCTTTATGGACATAGAATTTAGAATATTGGATAGAGGTGAGATATGTATTTAATATTCAATCAGTGTATGTGCAAATGCTTCTTTTCCTCCATATTCTTTTTTTGCCAAATACACTATTCCTGGCTATCTTCTACCATAAGAAAAAATTAGCAAGACTGATTATTCACAGTGCCAAGCTCTTGAGAGCTTATTTGCATTGAAACAGTATATATCTGTATGTGTCCATTAAGGTAACACCATTTGTTGAATGCTGGTTCATGACTGATTTGCATTGAACTTATTTGCCTTGAAACAGTATAGATCTGTATGTGTCCATTAATGTAACACTATTTGTTGAATGCTGGTTCATCTGCATTGCTATATCATCCATCATGAGACTCATGAATATCTCCCTCCAATGACTCCCTCAAAGGCTGTTGCTGTATTTTATTGATGACCAGAAGTTTCAGGTCTAATCCAGAGGATGCTGGAAAATGTGAACAATGATTTATTTTCGGTTATGCTGAACTTACCACTTGGAATTTCAAAGAAGATGCTCTGGAGGCCATATCTCATGAAGAACCAGGTCTGAGCTTGGTTTGCTGTACCCGCACTGCTGTAGCCCAGAGCCCAGGAAGGGACTTAGGGCTTCAAGGAAGGCACTTGCAAGGGCCAGGGGTCTCCAGGCAGAACTATGAAGTATAGTGATTTCAGTTTATGTATTTCTAGAAATGGCTCTTTCCTGCCTCACCCTTATTTGTTGGGCTGAGTATAAAGCTCAAGGTTGACAGTTGTTTCAACACAGAAATTTGTGGCCTTTGCTCTACTGTCTTCTTGAGATTCACTGTAGCCAATGATAAGAGGTCTCATTGCTGGTGGAGTTCTTGTCTTTTATAGGTGTCTTTTAAATTTCTCTCTTTCCTGATAAAGCATCCTATGTTCTCTTTATACTGATGTACTGAGGTTTTCTAACTGGGTCTAGATATGTATGTGTGCCCACATCCATGACTTAGGTACTTCCTTGCCTTGAGTCCTTGATTGGCATTTTAATTTGTATATACATGTCCTTTGACTCTTGGGAAATCCTCTGTGATATTTCTTTAATTTCCTCCTCTTTGTTTTCTGTCAGTCTGTAGATTAGATGTAAGGCCTCTTGGATTCATCCTCTATATATTTTTTGTTTTCTCGGATTTTTTTACATCTTTGTTCTACCATCTAGTCCTTTATTAGACTTCATAATCTGTTTGAATGCCAGTCATATTTTTATTTTATAATAGTTCTTATTTGTTACCTATTTGTATTTCATTGATGCAACGATATTTTGACTCTTTCTAGTAACATTAAGAGCATTTTAAAAGGTTAAACTGTGTTTCTAAAGTATGTCTGTTCCTTTCAGAGTTGCGTATTCTGCTTGTTTATCTTGGTTTCTCTCTCTTGTGTCATGGAGCTTCCCCAGAAGTCCAGTGCTCTCTGGCTGCTCTGTCATATGTAAGAACCAGTTGACAAGCTGATCTTGAGCTGTGTATGTGATGGGGGGAGCAGATAAAAGGGAAGGAGGCAACATTTGCAGACTGGCGGCTCCTTTTTCATGTCATCTGAAGAAGTAGGCAACAATCCTAAGGGCCCATAATTGGCAGATGGAAGGTCTTTCCCCTAAGGTCATTTCTTTGGAAAAGAATCCTCTCATTACTTGAATACTGGGTATATTACTTTGCTAGAGCTGCTGTAACAAAATATCACAGACTGCGTGGCTTCAACAGACATCTATCTTCTTAGAATTCAGGAGGCTGGCAATCCCACATCATGGTGTGCACAGGTTTGGTTTCTGTCATTTCTTTCTCCTTGGCTGACACATGATCATCTTCTCACCGTATAGTGATTTCAGTTTATGTATTTCTAGAAATGGCTCTTTCCTGCCTCACCCTTATTTGTTGGGCTGAGTATAAAGCTCAAGGTTGACAGTTGTTTCAACACAGAAATTTGTGGCCTTTGCTCTACTGTCTTCTTGAGATTCACTGTAGCCAATGATAAGAGGTCTCATTGCTGGTGGAGTTCTTGTCTTTTATAGGTGTCTTTTAAATTTCTCTCTTTCCTGATAAAGCATCCTATGTTCTCTTTATACTGATGTACTGAGGTTTTCTAACTGGGTCTAGATATGTATGTGTGCCCACATCCATGACTTAGGTACTTCCTTGCCTTGAGTCCTTGATTGGCATTTTAATTTGTATATACATGTCCTTTGACTCTTGGGAAATCCTCTGTGATATTTCTTTAATTTCCTCCTCTTTGTTTTCTGTCAGTCTGTAGATTAGATGTAAGGCCTCTTGGATTCATCCTCTATATATTTTTTGTTTTCTCGGATTTTTTTACATCTTTGTTCTACCATCTAGTCCTTTATTAGACTTCATAATCTGTTTGAATGCCAGTCATATTTTTATTTTATAATAGTTCTTATTTGTTACCTATTTGTATTTCATTGATGCAACGATATTTTGACTCTTTCTAGTAACATTAAGAGCATTTTAAAAGGTTAAACTGTGTTTCTAAAGTATGTCTGTTCCTTTCAGAGTTGCGTATTCTGCTTGTTTATCTTGGTTTCTCTCTCTTGTGTCATGGAGCTTCCCCAGAAGTCCAGTGCTCTCTGGCTGCTCTGTCATATGTAAGAACCAGTTGACAAGCTGATCTTGAGCTGTGTATGTGATGGGGGGAGCAGATAAAAGGGAAGGAGGCAACATTTGCAGACTGGCGGCTCCTTTTTCATGTCATCTGAAGAAGTAGGCAACAATCCTAAGGGCCCATAATTGGCAGATGGAAGGTCTTTCCCCTAAGGTCATTTCTTTGGAAAAGAATCCTCTCATTACTTGAATACTGGGTATATTACTTTGCTAGAGCTGCTGTAACAAAATATCACAGACTGCGTGGCTTCAACAGACATCTATCTTCTTAGAATTCAGGAGGCTGGCAATCCCACATCATGGTGTGCACAGGTTTGGTTTCTGTCATTTCTTTCTCCTTGGCTGACACATGATCATCTTCTCACCGTATCCTCTCACGGCTCTCCCTCTATTCCTGTGTATCCCTGGTGTTCTTCTTCCTCTTAACAAAGGCAATAGTCCTATTGGATTAGGGCTCACCCGATGGTCTCGCCTTACACTAACTGCCTCTTTTAGGGTCCTATCTCCAAATACAGTCACATGCTGAGGTACTGGGGATTAGGACATCAACATGTAAAACTTTGGATATGAATTTGAGCAAATTCCAGGAGATAGTGGAGGGGAGAGGAGCCTGGCGTGCTGCAGTTCATGGAATCCCAAAGAGGCAGATGCGACTGAGCAACTGACAACAGATGTGAACCTTGGGAGGACACAGTGCAGTCTGTAGATAGAGGTCTGTTAGTCTGCCAACAAGGAGAGCGTTTGAAAGTGTGAAGGTAGCTCTTGAGTCTAGAATAGAGCTTCTTAACTTTGGCACTTTTGACATTTGGGGCTGCATCATTTTTTGTGTGTGATACCTGTTCTGTACTTCGAAGGATATTCATCAGCATCTCCCCACTAGGGGCCAGTCATGACAATCAAAAATGTCTTTAAACATTGAGAAATGTCCAGGGAGTGGGACAAAACTCCCCCCTAGCTAAGAATCAGTCTATGGATTTCTGAAGTCCTTTATTAACACCTGGTGTTCCAGAATCCCAGGATCCTCCAAGGTTTAATAGACAGATGGCCATATTTCTTTGCTGACCTCATCTATGGCTTCCTCTGCTTGTTTGATTAGTCACCACTTCAGCCTCTGTTCCCCATCGCCTGGAAGTTTGTCAAGGTCCTGCCTCCACCATGGGTTTTCACGGTTACAATGTGTAACCATTTTCCGCCTTTACTATTAGGAGGTTTCAACAGAAGTAGGCAACAATCCTAAGGGCCCATAATTGGCAGATGGAAGGTCTTTCCCCTAAGGTCATTTCTTTGGAAAAGAATCCTCTCATTACTTGAATACTGGGTATATTACTTTGCTAGAGCTGCTGTAACAAAATATCACAGACTGCGTGGCTTCAACAGACATCTATCTTCTTAGAATTCAGGAGGCTGGCAATCCCACATCATGGTGTGCACAGGTTTGGTTTCTGTCATTTCTTTCTCCTTGGCTGACACATGATCATCTTCTCACCGTATCCTCTCACGGCTCTCCCTCTATTCCTGTGTATCCCTGGTGTTCTTCTTCCTCTTAACAAAGGCAATAGTCCTATTGGATTAGGGCTCACCCGATGGTCTCGCCTTACACTAACTGCCTCTTTTAGGGTCCTATCTCCAAATACAGTCACATGCTGAGGTACTGGGGATTAGGACATCAACATGTAAAACTTTGGATATGAATTTGAGCAAATTCCAGGAGATAGTGGAGGGGAGAGGAGCCTGGCGTGCTGCAGTTCATGGAATCCCAAAGAGGCAGATGCGACTGAGCAACTGACAACAGATGTGAACCTTGGGAGGACACAGTGCAGTCTGTAGATAGAGGTCTGTTAGTCTGCCAACAAGGAGAGCGTTTGAAAGTGTGAAGGTAGCTCTTGAGTCTAGAATAGAGCTTCTTAACTTTGGCACTTTTGACATTTGGGGCTGCATCATTTTTTGTGTGTGATACCTGTTCTGTACTTCGAAGGATATTCATCAGCATCTCCCCACTAGGGGCCAGTCATGACAATCAAAAATGTCTTTAAACATTGAGAAATGTCCAGGGAGTGGGACAAAACTCCCCCCTAGCTAAGAATCAGTCTATGGATTTCTGAAGTCCTTTATTAACACCTGGTGTTCCAGAATCCCAGGATCCTCCAAGGTTTAATAGACAGATGGCCATATTTCTTTGCTGACCTCATCTATGGCTTCCTCTGCTTGTTTGATTAGTCACCACTTCAGCCTCTGTTCCCCATCGCCTGGAAGTTTGTCAAGGTCCTGCCTCCACCATGGGTTTTCACGGTTACAATGTGTAACCATTTTCCGCCTTTACTATTTTAGGAGGTTTCAGGACAGAGTGTGGATGAGCATGGATGGTCAGTGTACTGTATTTAAGTAAAGACTCTCCACCTCACCCTCCCAGATTACAAATGAGAAAATCAAGACTCTGAGGCAAGAAGTAATTTGCACACAGCTGCATGTAATCATAGTGAAAAGACAGGATTGGAATCCAGTTCACTTGCAGTCTGGGTCTGTTTGCACCAACTCTGCTGTGACAGCAGAATTTATTAGCAAACCCACGACCATTCTCCTCAGAGAGCTCTCTCTTTCAAGGAGTCCGTCCTCCACAACTGACTGGATCTTTAAAGATAATACACGGGTAGTCTACAGCGAAAGCTTTGGGGAGGAATCCTTTATCTCAAACTTTTGAATTTTTCTTAAAAGGAAGTGAAACTCCCAACATCAGTAAATAAGTCTGTTTAAAACGGGAAGGGTTAAAACTATGCACCGTCCTGTTAAATGGTTACAGATAAACCGCTAGTGTCATTCATTCCATGCATTCATTCACTGTCTTAGCCATCTCCCAGAACTCTCTGGCTGAGGACAAGTCTTGCAAGTGTGTCGGTGTGTGTGTGTGTGTGTGTGTGTGTGTGTGTGTGTGATTCAAGGGCTGTGTCTGTGTGTTACAGGGGTGGATGATGTCTGTGCATTTCTGTGCAGTGTGCCTTTGTGGGCACTCACATTTGGGTGCACGAAATTTGGCTTCTCTCAGAAAGGAAGAAGTCGAAGTGTATGGGAATAGTCCGAGGAGAGCCCCCGCTCATTCAGTGTTGCGGGCTTTCATCCTCTGCATCCATAAAGCGCTCTGAGGTCTCTTCTAGCACCATGACAGGTGGTGATATGACCCCTGCCCCCGCGTCACCTCATGGGGCTGACAGTCCTGGCAGCCTGCTGCCTGGAGTTCTCCTGCCGCCCGTCAAAGTCAGCTTTGACGAGGCCTGCAAGACACGCATGGGCCCAGACCCTCCCATCCCACTCCCAGGAGGGGCTGAGAACTCGGCCCGTGGACCCACGACCTTGACCAGCTAGCAGCCGTACATCCTGGGCTGCGGAGCAGAAAGACCGCTGAGGACTGTGCATCTCCAGGGGTCCAAGAAAGGTGATCAGAGAGCAGCCTGCAGGGGAGAGCACAGCCTGGGTGGACGGAGGGCAGAGTTCAGTCATTCCTCTGTCGCTCTGTGAGCTGAGCTATTTCATCTTTTCAAACATTATCAGTTCTGTGTCAGAAGGGACTCCTCCATATTCTTTCCCAGTATCCTCCCCAACCAGGGCAAAGCAGATAGTGGCTGAGTCCTGGTTGTTTTGGCTGGAGTGTTCTGTTCTGTGTCAGTAGTGCTTGCATAGGGATTTCATCCATTTGTATATTCAACACATTTATCACGTGTCTATTTTGTATCAAGCATTGTTTTGACTTTAGGTTACAACAATGAACCAAACAGCGTTCTCCACCACGTCTCTTGTGGAGAGGCAGCAATAAATCCAATAATTAAGACAGATGGCATATGAGTGCTGTGGAGGACATTAGAAAGGAGGGATTCAAGTGCTGGGGAGAACAGGTGGAAAGTTTAGATAGGGTGGGCAGAGCAGGCCTGCGGGGGGATCCATGTGGAGACCTACGAGATGCCCTCCAGGCCACTGCCTGTTGGGGTCCCCTGGTAGAAGACCCAGCACATCGCTTGCAAAGTGGGTGTTTTTCATTGTCTGATTTGGGTGCAGCATCTTTCTTCCCCTCTCAGAGAAACCCACGTTCTGTTGTCTCAGTCTGGGCCAGTGTCCTTGCCCTGGGCCAAGATCCACCTTTCCCATCTCCTCAGGAGCTTTCAGTCACTGTCATGGGGCTCTCACCTCTCTGCAAGTTCAGGTTGAAACTTGTTTTAGGGTTCAAGTCTTTCTTAAAAAAAAAATTAGACACCATCCTGAATGTTGCATCTACCTCTCCTCCAGCCCCGCCCAGTCCCTCCCCTACAGGTTCATGCTTCTACGTACACACTTGTGCCTGAATGTTCCTGGGCTCTTCAATATCAGTATTTCCCAAGTTAATCTTGGCATCTTCTCATCCCAGACTCTTGCTGCTATGCTCACCGTCTGCCTCACCCCCCAAGACAGAATGGTGAGATTCCCTTGCATGTCCCCTTCTGCCACACAGCCTGCCTGTGCTCACATGTAAGGTTTCACGGGGCCATGGCTTCCACCTCGAGCCCCTGTTGTA
Organism: Tragulus kanchil; assembly: GCA_022376925.1. Lineage (NCBI taxonomy): Eukaryota > Metazoa > Chordata > Mammalia > Artiodactyla > Tragulidae > Tragulus > Tragulus kanchil. The sequence continues at coordinate 28,775,372 of JAIOJX010000002.1, read as the reverse complement.
GTTGAGACAATGAGAATGAGCCCTTCAACTTCCTGTTTCAGAGCTATACTGAGAACTGTGCATACGACTTATTTAATCCTCACAGTCTAACTCTATGAGGTGAGTCCTACTCATAGCCCCATTTTGCAGATGAAGAAACTGAGGCACAACAGGTTACATGACCTACCCACTCACACAACTAGGAAGTCACGGGGCTGGGATCTGATTCAAGAAGCCAGGCTATAATCACATAACCTGAGAGCCTCTTAGGCATCTTGGGCTGATCCTAGCTTGCTTGCCTTAGTTGAAAGGTGTCTCACTGGTGTCTTCTCCAGCACTGGGCCAGGCACGCAGCAGGCACCCAGGGTATTTCTCATCATGATCATCTTACATGATATCCATTAGGTCCAGGTAGCCTGAGTGTGTTCTCTAATATCACATCTTCCTTTGTCATCCCCTGTTCGAGTCTCACTCGCCATTAGCCAGGATTCAAGTGCTGGGGAGAACAGGTGGAAAGTTTAGATAGGGTGGGCAGAGCAGGCCTGCGGGGATCCATGTGGAGACCTACGAGATGCCCTCCAGGCCACTGCCTGTTGGGGTCCCCTGGTAGAAGACCCAGCACATCGCTTGCAAAGTGGGTGTTTTTCATTGTCTGATTTGGGTGCAGCATCTTTCTTCCCCTCTCAGAGAAACCCACGTTCTGTTGTCTCAGTCTGGGCCAGTGTCCTTGCCCTGGGCCAAGATCCACCTTTCCCATCTCCTCAGGAGCTTTCAGTCACTGTCATGGGGCTCTCACCTCTCTGCAAGTTCAGGTTGAAACTTGTTTTAGGGTTCAAGTCTTTCTTAAAAAAAAAATTAGACACCATCCTGAATGTTGCATCTACCTCTCCTCCAGCCCCGCCCAGTCCCTCCCCTACAGGTTCATGCTTCTACGTACACACTTGTGCCTGAATGTTCCTGGGCTCTTCAATATCAGTATTTCCCAAGTTAATCTTGGCATCTTCTCATCCCAGACTCTTGCTGCTATGCTCACCGTCTGCCTCACCCCCCAAGACAGAATGGTGAGATTCCCTTGCATGTCCCCTTCTGCCACACAGCCTGCCTGTGCTCACATGTAAGGTTTCACGGGGCCATGGCTTCCACCTCGAGCCCCTGTTGTAGTTGAGACAATGAGAATGAGCCCTTCAACTTCCTGTTTCAGAGCTATACTGAGAACTGTGCATACGACTTATTTAATCCTCACAGTCTAACTCTATGAGGTGAGTCCTACTCATAGCCCCATTTTGCAGATGAAGAAACTGAGGCACAACAGGTTACATGACCTACCCACTCACACAACTAGGAAGTCACGGGGCTGGGATCTGATTCAAGAAGCCAGGCTATAATCACATAACCTGAGAGCCTCTTAGGCATCTTGGGCTGATCCTAGCTTGCTTGCCTTAGTTGAAAGGTGTCTCACTGGTGTCTTCTCCAGCACTGGGCCAGGCACGCAGCAGGCACCCAGGGTATTTCTCATCATGATCATCTTACATGATATCCATTAGGTCCAGGTAGCCTGAGTGTGTTCTCTAATATCACATCTTCCTTTGTCATCCCCTGTTCGAGTCTCACTGACTCGCCATTAGCCCAGGATCACACAGCCGGTTCAGAGACCTTTGGGAGCTCTCCCTTATCGACTGACCTCTCATACTGCCATCGGGCACTTTCCTCTCTGCACATTTCCCCTCAGGACAGGAACCCGCCTGCCATTGCTGGAATACTGAACCATCCTTCCAGCGTGGCTTCGTTTCCATCCAAGGCTGCCCTGTCGGGACGACCACCCTTCCTCTGCGACCATTCCTCTGTTGACCATTCCTCTTCTTCCTTCCAATCTCATCTCAGGTATCACTCACTCTGGGGAGCTCTTCCTGAGCCCTCCCTGCCCCCTCCTCACGTCAGTGTGGACTCCCTTCTTTGCACACACAGGGCACTGCCGTGCATGCCACTGGTGTTAACATGTCTTCCTCGGTGGGCAGTGAATATCTCAAGAGCAGCAGGAGTCCAGATTATTGATCTGTATCTCCAACACCAACCCCGGGGTGGGACATAGTAGATGCTCAGGAAATACTCTGAGGACTAGGGAGGACTCTTCTCCATCCTCTCTGGCCAGGGGAGTTCAGTGGTTAGAACCTGAATGGGGACCTCCCTCAGGGTGTAAGTTGATCTATCACCTGCAAGACACAGGGATAGTCAGGGAGTCGAAAGTCACCTGCCTCAGGCCAATGGCAGGGTGGTCCTGACTGCCTGATGGTCCCCAAGATAAGGTAGGAAAACTTGGACCAAACAGGGTGACCTGCTCTTGGCTCTGAGAGTCTTATCAAATGGTGGGGAAAGAAGAAGCAAGATGCACAGCAAAGGCAGCGTGCTCATCAGCTCCCGTGTCTCGTCTTATGTTGTAAGAAGAAAAGAATCATGCAAATGCTGTATAATTGTTTGTCTTCATTATGTGAGCTTGTTCCTCACTTCATTATGCACAGAATTTGCAAGTTGCTTTCTGCCTCCCTCCCATTTCAAAAAAGCGGATTTGAAATTTCAGGAAAGGTACATATTAATTCCCTTTGAAAGGTGTCTCACTGGTGTCTTCTCCAGCACTGGGCCAGGCACGCAGCAGGCACCCAGGGTATTTCTCATCATGATCATCTTACATGATATCCATTAGGTCCAGGTAGCCTGAGTGTGTTCTCTAATATCACATCTTCCTTTGTCATCCCCTGTTCGAGTCTCACTGACTCGCCATTAGCCCAGGATCACACAGCCGGTTCAGAGACCTTTGGGAGCTCTCCTTATCGACTGACCTCTCATACTGCCATCGGGCACTTTCCTCTCTGCACATTTCCCCTCAGGACAGGAACCCGCCTGCCATTGCTGGAATACTGAACCATCCTTCCAGCGTGGCTTCGTTTCCATCCAAGGCTGCCCTGTCGGGACGACCACCCTTCCTCTGCGACCATTCCTCTGTTGACCATTCCTCTTCTTCCTTCCAATCTCATCTCAGGTATCACTCACTCTGGGGAGCTCTTCCTGAGCCCTCCCTGCCCCCTCCTCACGTCAGTGTGGACTCCCTTCTTTGCACACACAGGGCACTCGCCGTGCATGCCACTGGTGTTAACATGTCTTCCTCGGTGGGCAGTGAATATCTCAAGAGCAGCAGGAGTCCAGATTATTGATCTGTATCTCCAACACCAACCCCGGGGTGGGACATAGTAGATGCTCAGGAAATACTCTGAGGACTAGGGAGGACTCTTCTCCATCCTCTCTGGCCAGGGGAGTTCAGTGGTTAGAACCTGAATGGGGACCTCCCTCAGGGTGTAAGTTGATCTATCACCTGCAAGACACAGGGATAGTCAGGGAGTCGAAAGTCACCTGCCTCAGGCCAATGGCAGGGTGGTCCTGACTGCCTGATGGTCCCCAAGATAAGGTAGGAAAACTTGGACCAAACAGGGTGACCTGCTCTTGGCTCTGAGAGTCTTATCAAATGGTGGGGAAAGAAGAAGCAAGATGCACAGCAAAGGCAGCGTGCTCATCAGCTCCCGTGTCTCGTCTTATGTTGTAAGAAGAAAAGAATCATGCAAATGCTGTATAATTGTTTGTCTTCATTATGTGAGCTTGTTCCTCACTTCATTATGCACAGAATTTGCAAGTTGCTTTCTGCCTCCCTCCCATTTCAAAAAAGCGGATTTGAAATTTCAGGAAAGGTACATATTAATTAGCAAGACTTCATATAGCAAAAATTAATTTAGAAATTGGTGTGACACTTAAACATCAACCTATAACTTGCATGAGAGAAAGAGAAACTACACAAATCTTTTCAAGGCCCAGGGATGTGGGGGAGGTTGGAAGCTATTTTAAAGATGTGGTAAGCACATTTGTTAGTGTGTGTATGCTCAGTTAGGTCTGACTCTGTGACCGCATGGACTTTAGACCACCGGGCTCCTGTGTCCATGGGATTTCCATGGGGTTGCCATTTGTCAGTAGAGTCTTTGAATAGCTCTAGGGATGGTAGTGAAGGATGGACAGGAGGGGGTGTTTGGCCTGGTTTGGATAGAAGCAGTGTGAGGATTAAAATTAAGGAGGAAAAACCAAGGGCAAACAGCAGAATGACTGTGCGTAATGCCAGGGTAAGGTTCCAGTGCTGTCCTACTGAGCCTAGACATTTTAGGTAGTGTTCTCATGTGTGACATGTGCCCTAACAGAGTGATATTCCTTGTCACACCTGGTGCTTCGTGTCAAGGAAGGAGACAGCCCGGAACATAGCATAAATATGGTGCCAGTGCCTTCAGAACCATGTGTTGACACCCCACCTCCCCAGATCTCCTGGGAAGCCTGAGTGAGCTAGAGGACTGCGGAGGAGGGAACTCTCAGGATCCCAGGGCCCCGCCCTCCACATGCCAGCTGGGAGGCATCAGCAAGGGACCTGCCCGTTCTGAGGCTCCGCTTCTTCATCAGTGGAATGTGGATGATAACATCTAGTTCCTCAGGGGTCCAAAGGGGAACAGGTAGGAAAACTTGGACCAAACAGGGTGACCTGCTCTTGGCTCTGAGAGTCTTATCAAATGGTGGGGAAAGAAGAAGCAAGATGCACAGCAAAGGCAGCGTGCTCATCAGCTCCCGTGTCTCGTCTTATGTTGTAAGAAGAAAAGAATCATGCAAATGCTGTATAATTGTTTGTCTTCATTATGTGAGCTTGTTCCTCACTTCATTATGCACAGAATTTGCAAGTTGCTTTCTGCCTCCCTCCCATTTCAAAAAAGCGGATTTGAAATTTCAGGAAAGGTACATATTAATTAGCAAGACTTCATATAGCAAAAATTAATTTAGAAATTGGTGTGACACTTAAACATCAACCTATAACTTGCATGAGAGAAAGAGAAACTACACAAATCTTTTCAAGGCCCAGGGATGTGGGGGAGGTTGGAAGCTATTTTAAAGATGTGGTAAGCACATTTGTTAGTGTGTGTATGCTCAGTTAGGTCTGACTCTGTGACCGCATGGACTTTAGACCACCGGGCTCCTGTGTCCATGGGATTTCCATGGGGTTGCCATTTGTCAGTAGAGTCTTTGAATAGCTCTAGGGATGGTAGTGAAGGATGGACAGGAGGGGGTGTTTGGCCTGGTTTGGATAGAAGCAGTGTGAGGATTAAAATTAAGGAGGAAAAACCAAGGGCAAACAGCAGAATGACTGTGCGTAATGCCAGGGTAAGGTTCCAGTGCTGTCCTACTGAGCCTAGACATTTTAGGTAGTGTTCTCATGTGTGACATGTGCCCTAACAGAGTGATATTCCTTGTCACACCTGGTGCTTCGTGTCAAGGAAGGAGACAGCCCGGAACATAGCATAAATATGGTGCCAGTGCCTTCAGAACCATGTGTTGACACCCCACCCCTCCCCAGATCTCCTGGGAAGCCTGAGTGAGCTAGAGGACTGCGGAGGGAGGGGGAACTCTCGGGATCCCAGGGCCCCGCCCCTCCACATGCCAGCTGGGAGGCATCAGCAAGGGACCTGCCCGTTCTGAGGCTCCGCTTCTTCATCAGTGGAATGTGGATGATAACATCTAGTTCCCTCCAGGGGTCCAGGGAGGATTAGCGATGAGGAGAACAGTGCTTCTAGAACTGTAAACAAGAGGACCCACCCTTAGGGACAGAGGTCCCTGTGGCACCATGTGGTGTGGTCAGGAGCCACCCCTGGGATTAGACACAGAAGTGGGTCGGGAGGGAAACTGCAGCTCTGGAGAGAAACCCAGGCAACCGAGCTTCAGAGGGTTACAGAGGAGCCTCCTCACTCCTCCTCTGCTTCACAGAAAAAGCCCTGTGAGAAGTTCAAGTGCCCAGGGAGATGGCTTTTAAGAATGTGCAGAAGGATCCAAATAAAGAGATTTCTGCATTTTCTAAATTTAGACTGGTGGAGAGACATACTGTTTATGCTTGAAAGGTGTAAACATGAAGAAAAGGTACAAAGAGGCTGAAGGGCTTCTCAGAGGGATCTGGTGAACAGGATGGAATCATCAGGACGAAGAGGCTGGGCTGCTGCTCGGCTCTGGGGAAGGCAGCGCTCTGTGTTGATCCCACTCCTCCCACCTAGGAAAAGAGGGGATCGCCCGGGGCTGGATCAGGGAGAGAGATAAGATGCATAATAGAGATTTGAAAATGTATTATGAATGGTCATTTCCTATTGCCTGATCTTGGAGCAGAGACTAAGAATGGTACAATAGTAAGGCTCCCCAGAAGCAATTAGGATGCTGAGAGAAAAATGACTCCTCTGTCAACTAGATATGCCTCGTTGTCTAGGGGTTATTTGGGTACCCTGACAAGACCATAGCATCCGGTGGTGCGAGGGAGGGTCCCTCCAGGAAGACAATCGCTTACTGATCTTGGAATGGAAGAGAGAAGTATATATTCTTGTGTTTTTATCTTAATTATCAATGTGAATGGTTTTAACCCCTCGTTAAGATGCAGAATAGCATAAATATGGTGCCAGTGCCTTCAGAACCATGTGTTGACACCCCTCCCCAGATCTCCTGGGAAGCCTGAGTGAGCTAGAGGACTGCGGAGGAGGGAACTCTCAGGATCCCAGGGCCCCGCCCTCCACATGCCAGCTGGGAGGCATCAGCAAGGGACCTGCCCGTTCTGAGGCTCCGCTTCTTCATCAGTGGAATGTGGATGATAACATCTAGTTCCTCCAGGGGTCCAGGGAGGATTAGCGATGAGGAGAACAGTGCTTCTAGAACTGTAAACAAGAGGACCCACCCTTAGGGACAGAGGTCCCTGTGGCACCATGTGGTGTGGTCAGGAGCCACCCCTGGGATTAGACACAGAAGTGGGTCGGGAGGGAAACTGCAGCTCTGGAGAGAAACCCAGGCAACCGAGCTTCAGAGGGTTACAGAGGAGCCTCCTCACTCCTCCTCTGCTTCACAGAAAAAGCCCTGTGAGAAGTTCAAGTGCCCAGGGAGATGGCTTTTAAGAATGTGCAGAAGGATCCAAATAAAGAGATTTCTGCATTTTCTAAATTTAGACTGGTGGAGAGACATACTGTTTATGCTTGAAAGGTGTAAACATGAAGAAAAGGTACAAAGAGGCTGAAGGGCTTCTCAGAGGGATCTGGTGAACAGGATGGAATCATCAGGACGAAGAGGCTGGGCTGCTGCTCGGCTCTGGGGAAGGCAGCGCTCTGTGTTGATCCCACTCCTCCCACCTAGGAAAAGAGGGGATCGCCCGGGGCTGGATCAGGGAGAGAGATAAGATGCATAATAGAGATTTGAAAATGTATTATGAATGGTCATTTCCTATTGCCTGATCTTGGAGCAGAGACTAAGAATGGTACAATAGTAAGGCTCCCCAGAAGCAATTAGGATGCTGAGAGAAAAATGACTCCTCTGTCAACTAGATATGCCTCGTTGTCTAGGTGTCATTTGGGGACCCCGACAAGTCCATAGCAACCTGTGGAGGGAGGGAGGCTCCCACCAAGAAGTGAAGGGCTTACTGATCTTGGAATGGAAGAGAGAAGTATATATTCTTGTGTTTTTATCTTAATTATCAATGTGAATGGTTTTTAACCCCTCGTTAAGATGCAGAATTCTCCTAGTTAAATCAGTAAATGATTAGCTTAAGAACAGTAGTTTCAACAGTGCAATAATCCTTAAGTAAGCAGACGTTTGTTTATTGAGTAGAGAGCCTTCCTCCAAACTGTTATTTCTCAAGTCAAATGTTGCTATTCCTCAGTAACAAAAATGTACCTTTGTTTGAAAAGACTGAGAGGAACCTGAAATGCACATTGCAAAGTGAAAGAAGCCAGTTTGAAAAAGTGACACCGTTGTAGGATTTCAGCCTTATGTCCTTCTGGAAAAGGCAAACTATCCTGACAGTAAGAAGACCCGTGGTTGCCAGGAGTTGGTGAGGAGGAAAAGATGAATCGCTGGAGCGCTGGGTATTTCTAGGACAGTGAAATGATTCTGTGTGATAACAGTCAGTGGATACATGACATTGCACATTTGTCAGAACTCACAGAATGTACAGCACAAAGTGAACCCAATGTAGACTGTGGACTTCAGTTAAAAATCATGTAGCAATATTGATTCATCAGTTGTAACAAATGTGCCACACCAGTACAAGATGTTAATAACAAGACTGGGGGATACAGAGAGGAGAGGGTGGGAGAACTGAGAGCCTAGCACTGACATACATGTACATGTATATACACTACTGTGTGTGAAATAGTGACGGGAAGCTGCCATACAGCCCAGGGAGCTCAGCTGGGCGAGCTCAGCCATACAGCCCAGGGAGCTCAGCCCAGGGAGCCCCCCCTGGAGGGCAGGGTGGAGGCTTGGGGGAGGGGGCGCATGTATACTTCTAGCTGAGTCCAGGCATTGTACAGCAAAAACTACCAAAACATTGTAAAGCAACTATACTCCAGTTAAATATATATATAGAGAAAAATGACTCCTCTGTCAACTAGATATGCCTCGTTGTCTAGGTGTCATTTGGGGACCCCGACAAGTCCATAGCAACCTGTGGAGGGAGGGAGGCTCCCACCAAGAAGTGAAGGGCTTACTGATCTTGGAATGGAAGAGAGAAGTATATATTCTTGTGTTTTTATCTTAATTATCAATGTGAATGGTTTTTAACCCCTCGTTAAGATGCAGAATTCTCCTAGTTAAATCAGTAAATGATTAGCTTAAGAACAGTAGTTTCAACAGTGCAATAATCCTTAAGTAAGCAGACGTTTGTTTATTGAGTAGAGAGCCTTCCTCCAAACTGTTATTTCTCAAGTCAAATGTTGCTATTCCTCAGTAACAAAAATGTACCTTTGTTTGAAAAGACTGAGAGGAACCTGAAATGCACATTGCAAAGTGAAAGAAGCCAGTTTGAAAAAGTGACACCGTTGTAGGATTTCAGCCTTATGTCCTTCTGGAAAAGGCAAACTATCCTGACAGTAAGAAGACCCGTGGTTGCCAGGAGTTGGTGAGGAGGAAAAGATGAATCGCTGGAGCGCTGGGTATTTCTAGGACAGTGAAATGATTCTGTGTGATAACAGTCAGTGGATACATGACATTGCACATTTGTCAGAACTCACAGAATGTACAGCACAAAGTGAACCCAATGTAGACTGTGGACTTCAGTTAAAAATCATGTAGCAATATTGATTCATCAGTTGTAACAAATGTGCCACACCAGTACAAGATGTTAATAACAAGACTGGGGGATACAGAGAGGAGAGGGTGGGAGAACTGAGAGCCTAGCACTGACATACATGTACATGTATATACACTACTGTGTGTGAAATAGTGACGGGAAGCTGCCATACAGCCCAGGGAGCTCAGCTGGGCGAGCTCAGCCATACAGCCCAGGGAGCTCAGCCCAGGGAGCCCCCCCTGGAGGGGGGGGGCAGGGGTGGAGGCTTGGGGGAGGGGGCGCATGTATACTTCTAGCTGAGTCCAGGCATTGTACAGCAAAAACTACCAAAACATTGTAAAGCAACTATACTCCAGTTAAATATATATATAGAGAGAGAGAGAAAAAAAAATAATAGATGGAATCTAATGAGAAGAGGGTTGGGGGAAGAAAAAGGATAGGGGAATTCCTTGTACTTCCTGCTCAATTTTTCTGCAAACCTGAAACTGTACATAGGAGATGAAGTCTGTAACTGAAAAGAATTTTTTGAAGATCAGCTGGATAGCCTGTTCACCTGAAACTGCCACAAAATTTTTAACTGGCTATACCCCAATAAAAAATGCTTTGGGTATTAAAAAAATAAAAACTTAAAAAAAAGAAAAGATTCGCTGGATGGCGAAATGCCTCCAGTATTTAGAAGAAGAAAAACATAGTGATGACACTTATTTTATTTCATTAATAGACATGTATCAAGCCTAATAAACACTGGGCACAGTTCTAGGCTTCAGACTGGATGTAAACACTGTCTTCAGCTGAGACGGCAGCCACATCATTAGCCTGGCAGCCTGTGACCAGTGTTTATCAAATGCTTCTTATAGTCCATCTCATTTCATTCCACAGCCCTAAAAGGAACAAATGGAGAAACTGGGCATTTAGAATGATTTGACAAATTAATAAGTTTGGAAAATTTGAATAAAAGTGCAAGATCACCCATCCTGGAAGTAATAGAGTAAAAACTGTGTTGAAGTTATTTGACACCTGCCATGCTCAGAAATCCCTCCAGGAAGGGAGAGCCAGGTGACATGCTTCATTCTGTTGCTAACAGGCTGCTTTCTTAGTGAAATCTTCATGGAAAGATTTTAGAGCAAGTATCTTTATAAAAAGAAACCAGATATGGTATTCTGCTTCCAAAATCTGCATACCTCTTTTTATAGAAGAAATCTATCAGATTATATAATTTTACTTCTCTTTGAAAATTAAAAAAATTCTTTCGTTGCAATTATTGTTGTTGCTGGGAAGATAAAAGTACATTAGCACAAGTCAGAACTTCACAGCTATTAAGAATTAAAGTACAAAGAAAACAAGTTGGAAGATGAAGCTCAAATATGTATCTATATTTAACTTTATATGAATAGAAACATTAAACTTCACCACAGCTTGAATCTTTTCCATTATCCTAAGGACGCTGTTGTTCAGATCACCTCCAAATTTTACGCACAAGAGCACAGGGAATGTGGCAGATCAGACAGTTCCTTTCTTTCCCACACATAGGTTTCACACAACCATCCTTTCAAGTGTTGACTTCAAGTTATGAGACCACCTTGAACTGATGTATCCTTCCTCTCTTTCTAAAAATATCTGTTTATTTGTTTTTGCCAGGTCTTAATTGCAGCACATAGGGTCTTCACGGCAGCATTCAAGATCTTGAGTTTCAGTGAATGGGATCTAGTTTCCTGACCAGGGTTTAAACCCAGGCTCCCTGCAGCAGGAGCATGGAGTCTTAGCACAAGACCGCCAAGGAAGTCCTAGCCTTTCTCTTCGATAGGCCATACAAAGACAGTCTTTGAGAACCAGCACACACACCCTGTGTAACCAGTGTGCTAGGAGTTACAAAGAAGTGGGAAGTGAGGTCACAAAGCTGAAAGACAGATAAGTGCGCGTGCGCATACACACACACACACACACACACACACACACAATTAACTGTAGGTTTCATAGTGGAAGCAAACATTGCATCTTCCACAGATGGTTGACAGAAGTCTCCCGAGATGAGTATAGCCCACAGCAAGGTTCACAAAGGGTCTGAAACCAGAGCCAGTAACATCTTTGAAATCCACAGCTCCTGAGTGCTGGCTGCCTGTCTCTGTCCAGCCCTGCAGCTCTCGTTGCCTCCTGCCTCCTGAGTAATCAAATTGCCTTTCTGAAAACCTCGACATCCCCAGCTGCAATCAGTTTTGTCTAGGAAACTTCTGCCTTTTCACACCCGAAGAATGTCTTCCTTTGCAAGATGGGCTCACTGATTTCCCGGGGCCAAATTACTGTAGAGACCAACTCCTTCCCCAGACCAGGAAGTGTGCAAAGTCTGTTTCATGGGTAACAAGGGAGGGCTCAGCAGCTCCTTGCTGGCTTGCTCCTCCCTGGCAGATGATCCTCAGAAATACTAGAAATAGACATGAAACTCCTTCTTCAGAGTGAAACATGTCATTTGAAATTATCCCCTGAGAAGGAGTTAAAAAAAAAAAATTAGCAGCTTTAATCCTGATGTAAATATGGATAGTAGAGAAATAAGTGTGGCTGATCTCCTCATAAAATGCCTTGGCTTATGGCATCTCTCAACTTGTCCCACAGTGAACATGCTCTGTGGTCCAATAAGTCTGGCAGATACTGAAGACTTGGGGATTGACACAACAGAATAAAAATTTTCAAACACAAGAATATTCTGCAGTCAAAAATGTGCTTAACTTTTCAGTAAATACAGACTTCCCTGGTGGTCCAGTGACTAAGACTCTAAGCTCCCAATGCAGGGGGCCTGGGTTCTATTTCTGGGTCAGGGAACTAGATCCCACATGCTGCAAATAAAGATCCAGCAGGCTGCAACTAAGACCTGGTGCAGTCAAGTAAATAAAACAAATCTTAGAAACTTGTCTTGGGGCTTCCCTGGTGGTCCAGTGGGTAAGGACACCACCTTGCAGTGCAAGGGGCGCCGGTTTGATCCCTGGCCTGGGAAGATCCCACGTGCCACGGAGCAGCTGGACGGATGTGTCCAATTACCGAGCCGGAGCTCTGGAGCGCATACTCCCAGAGCCGGCGCTCTGCAACAACAGAGGCCACTGTGATGGGAGGCCCACACGGGCCAAAGAACAAAAAGATGGATGAAAAATAGATAAATGAAAGACCAAGCCCCGCCTCCCTCCCTCCCCCAAACCAACCCCCAAATTGTCTTTACACATCCCCTCATGTGTCTCCCTTTGTAACACTGATAACATTCCTAGGAGAGCTCTTTGGCCGAAATTTCCTTAGAGTCAAGAAATGTTCATGAATATAAATACCTAATTAGAACGCTCGGTTGATGGATTTCTTTCTTATGACCAACTATGGTAAGATGATTAGTTCCTGCAAATTGCCCTTCACATGCATCTTCTCACCGCCCTCCATCCGTTATCTGGAGCCTAAAACAGAAAATCCGATGTGTTACAATGTAAATAGAAAGGTCAGCCATGTCTGTCAAGACAAGGGCTTGTTAAAAGAAAGCCCCCCGAGGTCTGAGTCATCTCCCCAGGGGCCACCTGATCATCAGAAATACTAGAAATAGACATGAAACTCCTTCTTCAGAGTGAAACATGTCATTTGAAATTATCCCCTGAGAAGGAGTTAAAAAAAAAAAATTAGCAGCTTTAATCCTGATGTAAATATGGATAGTAGAGAAATAAGTGTGGCTGATCTCCTCATAAAATGCCTTGGCTTATGGCATCTCTCAACTTGTCCCACAGTGAACATGCTCTGTGGTCCAATAAGTCTGGCAGATACTGAAGACTTGGGGATTGACACAACAGAATAAAAATTTTCAAACACAAGAATATTCTGCAGTCAAAATGTGCTTAACTTTTCAGTAAATACAGACTTCCCTGGTGGTCCAGTGACTAAGACTCTAAGCTCCCAATGCAGGGGGCCTGGGTTCTATTTCTGGGTCAGGGAACTAGATCCCACATGCTGCAAATAAAGATCCAGCAGGCTGCAACTAAGACCTGGTGCAGTCAAGTAAATAAAACAAATCTTAGAAACTTGTCTTGGGGCTTCCCTGGTGGTCCAGTGGGTAAGGACACCACCTTGCAGTGCAAGGGGCGCCGGTTTGATCCCTGGCCTGGGAAGATCCCACGTGCCACGGAGCAGCTGGACGGATGTGTCCAATTACCGAGCCGGAGCTCTGGAGCGCATACTCCCAGAGCCGGCGCTCTGCAACAACAGAGGCCACTGTGATGGGAGGCCCACACGGGCCAAAGAACAAAAAGATGGATGAAAAATAGATAAATGAAAGACCAAGCCCCGCCTCCCTCCCTCCCCAAGCCAACCCCCAAATTGTCTTTACACATCCCCTCATGTGTCTCCCTTTGTAACACTGATAACATTCCTAGGAGAGCTCTTTGGCCGAAATTTCCTTAGAGTCAAGAAATGTTCATGAATATAAATACCTAATTAGAACGCTCGGTTGATGGATTTCTTTCTTATGACCAACTATGGTAAGATGATTAGTTCCTGCAAATTGCCCTTCACATGCATCTTCTCACCGCCCTCCATCCGTTATCTGGAGCCTAAAACAGAAAATCCGATGTGTTACAATGTAAATAGAAAGGTCAGCCATGTCTGTCAAGACAAGGGCTTGTTAGAGAAGCAGAAACATGCCCCATTTCCCGAGGTCTGAGTCATCTCCCCAGGGTCAGTTACTACCTAACTTCTGGAGAAATAAAGGGCCAGGTAACAAAGTCCCTGCCATTTTCTGAGGGAAGGAGGCAAGGCATCCAGTGATGACTTCTGGCTCCCGAGTGGTCTGTTGACGGATGGGGAAACGGAAGGAAGCCTTCCCATCACCAGCCTTGGGACGGGAGTGTGGCTGCCTACCGTTCGTGCCCCAGGCTCCTGGAGCAATCCTCCTGTGCAGCCCCCACCCCCACCCCAGTGCGGGATGTGCATTCTACAGGGGCCCAGCAGTAATCACCCAAAGAGGTCCCGTCCTCTGGCAACGTCCTTGCTCCTCCAGCTTATTCCCCACTGCATTAGGAGAGGCCTTTCCAAAATGCATGCATGTTTCCCCCTCTTCCCTTGAGACCTCATTGAAATAGTAGCATAAACCCCAAATGATGAAGAGAACAGAGTAAGGGCTGTAGTCCAGTGGGAGGGATTAATACTCTTCCGAAATAAGGAGGGCAGGAAAGACTAAGGGGTGTCCGAGGAAGCATGGCAGAGAAAACAGCTGTAAAAGGCCTGCAGAAGGTCAGCTGAGGAAGGGGAGCAGAGGGCCCAGCGTGATTCCTGAGCAGGTGGGGATGGGAAGATTCCTGCAACCATGGACTTCTGAGCTTCAAGGAGGAGGACGACAGACTGTTGTTGTTAGGCAGACATTCTCAATTAGGAACACAGTCTTCACCCAAGTATATCAAAGGTATGCACTCAAAGAAGTCTCAAAGGAAACAACAAAATCCCGATGGAGATTATATTCTGGAACGTGAGGATTTGTGTATTTTTCTTTATACTCTAAGGAGGATGCATGTCAGTGTTTCAAGAGACTTCTTGGCCTTGCCTCTGCGGATTCCTAACTCCTCTATCTGTTCTTGGGAGGAAAAAAGCACACAGAGGTTTAAAAGCTGGGTGTCCCTACACCCCATCACCTTGTTTGTCATTAAATCCAGGCAGAAAGGCAATGGTGTTTAAAACAGAAAATCCGATGTGTTACAATGTAAATAGAAAGGTCAGCCATGTCTGTCAAGACAAGGGCTTGTTAGAGAAGCAGAAACATGCCCCATTTCCCGAGGTCTGAGTCATCTCCCCAGGGTCAGTTACTACCTAACTTCTGGAGAAATAAAGGGCCAGGTAACAAAGTCCCTGCCATTTTCTGAGGGAAGGAGGCAAGGCATCCAGTGATGACTTCTGGCTCCCGAGTGGTCTGTTGACGGATGGGGAAACGGAAGGAAGCCTTCCCATCACCAGCCTTGGGACGGGAGTGTGGCTGCCTACCGTTCGTGCCCCAGGCTCCTGGAGCAATCCTCCTGTGCAGCCCCCACCCCCACCCCAGTGCGGGATGTGCATTCTACAGGGGCCCAGCAGTAATCACCCAAAGAGGTCCCGTCCTCTGGCAACGTCCTTGCTCCTCCAGCTTATTCCCCACTGCATTAGGAGAGGCCTTTCCAAAATGCATGCATGTTTCCCCCTCTTCCCTTGAGACCTCATTGAAATAGTAGCATAAACCCCAAATGATGAAGAGAACAGAGTAAGGGCTGTAGTCCAGTGGGAGGGATTAATACTCTTCCGAAATAAGGAGGGCAGGAAAGACTAAGGGGTGTCCGAGGAAGCATGGCAGAGAAAACAGCTGTAAAAGGCCTGCAGAAGGTCAGCTGAGGAAGGGGAGCAGAGGGCCCAGCGTGATTCCTGAGCAGGTGGGGATGGGAAGATTCCTGCAACCATGGACTTCTGAGCTTCAAGGAGGAGGACGACAGACTGTTGTTGTTAGGCAGACATTCTCAATTAGGAACACAGTCTTCACCCAAGTATATCAAAGGTATGCACTCAAAGAAGTCTCAAAGGAAACAACAAAATCCCGATGGAGATTATATTCTGGAACGTGAGGATTTGTGTATTTTTCTTTATACTCTAAGGAGGATGCATGTCAGTGTTTCAAGAGACTTCTTGGCCTTGCCTCTGCGGATTCCTAACTCCTCTATCTGTTCTTGGGAGGAAAAAAGCACACAGAGGTTTAAAAGCTGGGTGTCCCTACACCCCATCACCTTGTTTGTCATTAAATCCAGGCAGAAAGGCAATGGGACACTTTGTCTCTAAGAAAGGACGTATTTTCAGATACAGAGGTGCTGCCTGACAGCTGGTCAGAGAAGTTGGGTGGGAGAGGGGAGGGGCGTGTCCAGAGTCACCCCCATCGCTGACTGTGGTTCCCACAGGACTGTGCTGATAAGCTCCCCTTCCCCTGCCCTCCCCTCCCACTCGGTGTCTCTTCCCTGACTGTCTATCTGGCCCTTCCCTAGTAAGAGGTCAGTGCGTGTTCACACTTGGGAATTCTTCATTCAAAAATTTTTGTCAATGGACAAGTCATAAGAAAGCCCTTCCATTTTAGGGCTCGTTGACGTCATCAAGGAGGCGATAAATATCTGTTGATATAATTGGATGTGAGATTCAGTGTTGAGATAGCAAAAAATTCTGCCCCTCGCTCCCCGGCAGGGCCCTATGATTTATGCAGGAGCAGAGGCAGCACGCAGTCGAGCTGTCAAGAGAGCGTCAGCTTATTAGGCAAATGCTGCGTGGTTTTTGAAGAGGGTCGACGCTATAAAATCCCATCCCAGGCTCGGGCGTGGAGAAACTCAGAGCCCACGTCCATTGAGAGACGGAAGAAGAAGAGGACAGAGCGGGAAGAGGAAGGAGAAGGGAAGAAAACCCCTCAAAAAAACCCAACACAAAACAAAACCCAGAGCCGGCCTCTGCAGAGAAGCGCAGCGCCCCGAAGAAGCACCTCGGAAGGTAGGGAGCGCCTGAACAGAACCGCGCCTCCCACTTGGCACAGCCTGAGCCGCCACGGTGGGCACGGCGCGGTCGGCTGTCCCTAGGCGGGTGTGTGTGTGTGCGCGCGCGCGCGCGCGTGCATGCGTGTGTGGACCCGTGCCTCAAGAGTCCGATACGGAGTAGTTGGGTTGCTACTAAAAGCAAACTTAGACGGCTGCTCGTCATTACCAGAACTAGGAGACTGTGCATGAGCCAGCCTCGCTGGGTGTGTACGCAAGCCCCACCCCTCCCACCCATCCCATGCCGAGAGAACCGAGGGCAGGGTGGGGAAAGAGGAAGAGGAGGCGGCCGTTCTGAGTTTGGAAGAAAACGCTGAAACATCCACAAAGGGGGTGGGGGCTGGGGGAATGTGTAGAGCCGGTGAGACCGCAAATGTGCAGGTCTTCTCTAGAGCTCGGGGAACTGGTTTGGGGGGGAATCGTTAGGAAGGAGACTTGGGGACCTTCCCCTTTTTGAGTCTCGTAAGAAGAGGCACTCCCACCTGGAGAGGAGCCTCGCGCCCTGCAGGCACCCCTTCTGCTCCCAGTCTCGGGCTCACTCCAGCTCTGGGAGCCCAGGTCGGGCGCTTCAGCACCGCGGACAGCGCCACAACCGCCCCGCCCCTCCCTCAGTCAAGTCTGGGGTGCCGTCCTGCAGGAAGCCCCAGGCTGCAGCTCCCGTTGAGCTAAATTCTTTTTTTTACCACCCCTGGAGGCGATAAATATCTGTTGATATAATTGGATGTGAGATTCAGTGTTGAGATAGCAAAAAATTCTGCCCCTCGCTCCCCGGCAGGGCCCTATGATTTATGCAGGAGCAGAGGCAGCACGCAGTCGAGCTGTCAAGAGAGCGTCAGCTTATTAGGCAAATGCTGCGTGGTTTTTGAAGAGGGTCGACGCTATAAAATCCCATCCCAGGCTCGGGCGTGGAGAAACTCAGAGCCCACGTCCATTGAGAGACGGAAGAAGAAGAGGACAGAGCGGGAAGAGGAAGGAGAAGGGAAGAAAACCCCTCAAAAAAACCCAACACAAAACAAAACCCAGAGCCGGCCTCTGCAGAGAAGCGCAGCGCCCCGAAGAAGCACCTCGGAAGGTAGGGAGCGCCTGAACAGAACCGCGCCTCCCACTTGGCACAGCCTGAGCCGCCACGGTGGGCACGGCGCGGTCGGCTGTCCCTAGGCGGGTGTGTGTGTGTGCGCGCGCGCGCGCGCGTGCATGCGTGTGTGGACCCGTGCCTCAAGAGTCCGATACGGAGTAGTTGGGTTGCTACTAAAAGCAAACTTAGACGGCTGCTCGTCATTACCAGAACTAGGAGACTGTGCATGAGCCAGCCTCGCTGGGTGTGTACGCAAGCCCCCACCCATCCCACCCATCCCATGCCGAGAGAACCGAGGGCAGGGTGGGGAAAGAGGAAGAGGAGGCGGCCGTTCTGAGTTTGGAAGAAAACGCTGAAACATCCACAAAGGGGGTGGGGGCTGGGGGAATGTGTAGAGCCGGTGAGACCGCAAATGTGCAGGTCTTCTCTAGAGCTCGGGGAACTGGTTTGGGGGGGAATCGTTAGGAAGGAGACTTGGGGACCTTCCCTTTGTGAGTCTCGTAAGAAGAGGCACTCCCACCTGGAGAGGAGCCTCGCGCCCTGCAGGCACCCCTTCTGCTCCCAGTCTCGGGCTCACTCCAGCTCTGGGAGCCCAGGTCGGGCGCTTCAGCACCGCGGACAGCGCCACAACCGCCCCGCCCCTCCCTCAGTCAAGTCTGGGGTGCCGTCCTGCAGGAAGCCCCCCAGGCTGCAGCTCCCCGTTGAGCTAAATTCTTAAAACTCTTTCTTTCTCTTTCTCACCCCACCCTCTGCCCACCTCCTTGCCGCAGCTAGCGCCCCTAACATGCGACTGCCGCTGCTCGTGTCCCTGGGCGTGCTGCTGGTGGCTCTCCTGCCCTCCCCGCCATGCAGGGCGCTCCTCAGCCGGGGCCCCTTCCCGGGTGCCCGGCAGGCGTCGCAGCACCCCCAGCCCCTGAATTTCTTCCGGCCACCGCCGTCGCCGCCCCAGGAGCCCCAGGCCCTGCCCGCCCTACTGCGCGTTGGGGAGGAATACTTCCTCCGCCTGGGTAACCTCGATGAGACCCCGGCCGTGCCTGCCTCTCCCGCCTTCTCGCCTCTCTCCAGCAGCAGCGGCAGCAGCCGCCGCCTTTCACCGGACAAGGTGACCGCCAACTTTTTCCGAGCGCTGCTGCAGCCCCGGCGCCCGCTCGACAGCCCAGCGAGTCCCGCGGAGCGCGGCACCGGGAAGGTCCTCGGCGGCCGCCAGGAGGCGCCGGCCAGGAAGAAGCGATCCCAGGAGCCTCCCATCTCCCTGGATCTCACCTTTCACCTCCTCCGTGAAGTCTTGGAGATGACCAAGGCTGATCAGTTAGCGCAGCAAGCTCACAGCAACAGGAGACTGTTGGACATTGCTGGGAAATGAAACGGTGCGTTTGACTAAAAAGATTCTGTATTTAGCCCAAAATAAAATTAAAAATTAAAATAGAAATACGGTATTCTGTACCATAGCCTTGCTCCGATACCACCTGTTTATTTTTATATAGATTGAGACGGGGAAAGAGGGAACAGACCGCAAATGTGCAGGTCTTCTCTAGAGCTCGGGGAACTGGTTTGGGGGGGAATCGTTAGGAAGGAGACTTGGGGACCTTCCCTTTGTGAGTCTCGTAAGAAGAGGCACTCCCACCTGGAGAGGAGCCTCGCGCCCTGCAGGCACCCCTTCTGCTCCCAGTCTCGGGCTCACTCCAGCTCTGGGAGCCCAGGTCGGGCGCTTCAGCACCGCGGACAGCGCCACAACCGCCCCGCCCCTCCCTCAGTCAAGTCTGGGGTGCCGTCCTGCAGGAAGCCCCCCAGGCTGCAGCTCCCCGTTGAGCTAAATTCTTAAAACTCTTTCTTTCTCTTTCTCACCCCACCCTCTGCCCACCTCCTTGCCGCAGCTAGCGCCCCTAACATGCGACTGCCGCTGCTCATGTCCCTGGGCGTGCTGCTGGTGGCTCTCCTGCCCTCCCCGCCATGCAGGGCGCTCCTCAGCCGGGGCCCCTTCCCGGGTGCCCGGCAGGCGTCGCAGCACCCCCAGCCCCTGAATTTCTTCCGGCCACCGCCGTCGCCGCCCCAGGAGCCCCAGGCCCTGCCCGCCCTACTGCGCGTTGGGGAGGAATACTTCCTCCGCCTGGGTAACCTCGATGAGACCCCGGCCGTGCCTGCCTCTCCCGCCTTCTCGCCTCTCTCCAGCAGCAGCGGCAGCAGCCGCCGCCTTTCACCGGACAAGGTGACCGCCAACTTTTTCCGAGCGCTGCTGCAGCCCCGGCGCCCGCTCGACAGCCCAGCGAGTCCCGCGGAGCGCGGCACCGGGAAGGTCCTCGGCGGCCGCCAGGAGGCGCCGGCCAGGAAGAAGCGATCCCAGGAGCCTCCCATCTCCCTGGATCTCACCTTTCACCTCCTCCGTGAAGTCTTGGAGATGACCAAGGCTGATCAGTTAGCGCAGCAAGCTCACAGCAACAGGAGACTGTTGGACATTGCTGGGAAATGAAACGGTGCGTTTGACTAAAAAGATTCTGTATTTAGCACAAAAATAAAATTAAAAAATTAAAAAATAGAAATACGGTATTCTGTACCATAGCCTTGCTCCGATACCACCTGTTTATTTTTATATAGATTGAGACGTAGAGGATGTACAGCAAGAGCGCCCGGACTCCTTAATCAGCATGCACAAAGTGTATTCATGTGCAGTTAACAGCAACACCATGTTATTTGCGTCCTATACTTCTAGTTTCAATTTCCAGGTGTCTTTAACAATGTTTTGTAAAGAGCATAGATCCAGGGGAAAATGTTTTGAAGAAGTAGACAGACGTCATCGTACTGATTTTATTGTGTCTGAGCCAAAAAGGAATATCATTCTCTAGGGTGGGTGAGACAAAAATCTAAGCTCTTTGACCTAACTTTTCCTTGTGAACGTTTCAGTACTAAAACATCTTTGCAGTCCTTGATCAATTTGGCTGTGTAAGAGAATGCTGATATCTATATTTCTAATAAATGCTGCAAAGGTAATCATGACTTTATTTTTCCTCTCCAATGCTCACTGGGGAAACCTCTGAGCTCACTTCCTCCCAACTAACATCAGCACAAGAGTAAACAAAACTGGCGTTTTTTTATTTTCTGCTAAAACTACAAGCATGTCAGTGGCTCACACAAATCCTGCAACCACCTACGACTTATCTCTGCACCTCAGATTCCCCCTCTGAGGTTGAGTTCAATAATTTGGAAAGTAGTTTCCAATTCTGAAGCTTGGTAATTTGATAAGCGGAATACTGATTTATAACAGAGGTGACCTTCAGCCCTGATCAACTATAGAAAGTGTTAGGTCGCAGTCATGTCTGAGCAACCCCATGAACTGTAGCTTATCAGGCTCATCTATCCATGGGATTCTCCAGGCAAGAATACTGGAGTGGGTTGTCATTCCCTTCTCCACGGATGCTTCCCAACCCAGGGATCAGGCTCAGGTCTCCTGCATTGCAGGCTGATTCTTTACCATCTGAGCCCTCAGGGAAGTCCCTTGATTAACTCTAAGATGCAAAATACTTGGGGAAGGAGGGGAAGGAAGAAAGGAAAAAAAGGAGAAGGGTTGTGGCGAGGTTTCTCTCCAGTTAGAGAGTCAAAAATGCTTGTGTTGTTTTTTCTATGAGAAAGGCTTACTTTACCAAACTCTTATTACTTTGGGTACCATTAAGTATTTTTTTTCTAAACTATTTTCCACTGCTGTCTTCTAATAGGAGAAACGATAGCCTCTCCACTTAAAACAGCTAAATGTAGTTACTGTAGAGTGGCCCTTGGGAACATTTTTTTTAATAAAGTACACTTTGACTTTAATAACTTCACAAACACCTCTTTTATGTTTGAGGCAAGGCTAATGACTTTGATTCTTAGGAATATAAACTATCTCTATGCCCTTCTAAAATCAAACAGCCACCTAGTAAGTTTTACAATGCACTTGCCTTTGGTAGTTTAGTTTATAACTTAAAAAGTTCAGTTGACTGTTTAATATTTCAAAATTAACTTGGAAGTAGGAAGACGCTTATTCCCTTGAGACCCTTTGAATTTCCTGAACTAGAGGATCACTAAGATGATATGAAACCCAATAAATCATTGTCAGATTAAGTTGTTAAAAAGAGCATTTATTTAAGAGTTCATACATAGTAAAGTTAAAACTTAAGAGGGTAAACTAACATCAGCACAAGAGTGGCGTTTTTATTTTCTGCTAAAACTACAAGCATGTCAGTGGCTCACACAAATCCTGCAACCACCTACGACTTATCTCTGCACCTCAGATTCCCCCTCTGAGGTTGAGTTCAATAATTTGGAAAGTAGTTTCCAATTCTGAAGCTTGGTAATTTGATAAGCGGAATACTGATTTATAACAGAGGTGACCTTCAGCCCTGATCAACTATAGAAAGTGTTAGGTCGCAGTCATGTCTGAGCAACCCCATGAACTGTAGCTTATCAGGCTCATCTATCCATGGGATTCTCCAGGCAAGAATACTGGAGTGGGTTGTCATTCCCTTCTCCACGGATGCTTCCCAACCCAGGGATCAGGCTCAGGTCTCCTGCATTGCAGGCTGATTCTTTACCATCTGAGCCCTCAGGGAAGTCCCTTGATTAACTCTAAGATGCAAAATACTTGGGGAAGGAGGGGAAGGAAGAAAGGAAAAAGAGGAGAAGGGTTGTGGCGAGGTTTCTCTCCAGTTAGAGAGTCAAAAATGCTTGTGTTGTTTTTTCTATGAGAAAGGCTTACTTTACCAAACTCTTATTACTTTGGGTACCATTAAGTATTTTTTTTCTAAACTATTTTCCACTGCTGTCTTCTAATAGGAGAAACGATAGCCTCTCCACTTAAAACAGCTAAATGTAGTTACTGTAGAGTGGCCCTTGGGAACATTTTTTTTAATAAAGTACACTTTGACTTTAATAACTTCACAAACACCTCTTTTATGTTTGAGGCAAGGCTAATGACTTTGATTCTTAGGAATATAAACTATCTCTATGCCCTTCTAAAATCAAACAGCCACCTAGTAAGTTTTACAATGCACTTGCCTTTGGTAGTTTAGTTTATAACTTAAAAAGTTCAGTTGACTGTTTAATATTTCAAAATTAACTTGGAAGTAGGAAGACGCTTATTCCCTTGAGACCCTTTGAATTTCCTGAACTAGAGGATCACTAAGATGATATGAAACCCAATAAATCATTGTCAGATTAAGTTGTTAAAAAGAGCATTTATTTAAGAGTTCATACATAGTAAAGTTAAAACTTACGTTTTGGTAAGGTATTATGGGAGGACAAAGCATGATCTAAATACATATATATGTACACGTATAATATGGATTGTGTGTATATATATATATTTAAATGCACGCAGTTGTTCTGTGGTTCAGCACATTGGTGCCTCCGTGGATATGGGAGATGGTAGACGGTTCCTGTTGAAAAGTCTTTTTCAGATAAAGTACCTGATACCTGCCTATTTGAAACTAAGATTAGAAAAATGTTACAACAAATGTCCTTGGCCTTTGCCTTCTAGCCTAGGAAAGTGTCACCCAAGTCAAAGGACATTTCTGGATATCCATCCAGGGACATCTACTGTGGAAAAGAGGAAAACTTTGGGAAGCATCTCGTATCTTTGGTCAATGATTTACCTTTTGTCCATATATTGATAAATCAGTCCCTTCTGAATTAACACTGAATTTCACTGATCACCTGCGCTGTTAAAGAGGAAAAGAATATAAGAGCTACTAGGATAGCAGAACAAAGGTCAGTGGCTATTAGAGATGAGGGCAGTGCCCCCTTTTTTCAGCACTTGCCGCTTGTCACTGACACACACACACATACCATACCTACACACCGTCCATAATGATTCCCACACAATAAAAGATTTACGTAATATCAAGTTCCTTTTCTCCCCTCCCCGCCCCAATGCTTTCTGCAACCGTTTTCTCAGAGCCTTGTTTCCCCTCAATGTGTCAGCTAAGTCGTCTGGAATTAAAGGGGGTTCTTGGTAGAAATGCCATTCAGAGGTCCCTTTCATCATCTACAGCTTCATCTGGGTCCCTGCGACCTGTGAGCCTCTCAGCCGGGCAGACAGAGGCGCAGCAGTCGGAATGAACATCACTCGTTGAGGGAGTTCAGCCAGGAAAAGGAGAAGACATGGCGAGCTGGTTCAGACGCAGCTCCAGTTCCGCTCCCTGAAGCGGCAGCCTGTCCTTGGAGGGGAGGGTTCTCAAATCCAGTCTGCAACAGAAGAAAACCTGCGTCAGAGGAAAAAGAGGCCACCCCGTTCTGAGTTGGTCCAGTCACTTTTCTACCAAAGAGAAAGGATAATAATAATTATACAGAGTGTAATTATTATTAGGGATGGAGAGCAAGCTCAGGTTATCTTGACTGTGGCCAAGAGCCATTCACACTCAGGATCAAAAAGGGGGCAACAGTAATGCATGCAGTAGAGGAAAGTTCTAGTGGAAGAGTATAGGCTATTCTGCTTTTTATTTTTTTAAGTCGACTTGTACATGATGTACTGAGATGAAAATAACATTAAAATGAACAGGAACTTGGGTTCCTGTTATTTTATTTAAAATAAATAAAACCCTAAGCCACATGATTTTGCTCCATCTCATGAGAATCTTGCCACTGCTAAAGTAAGAATCTCTAAACACAGATGAAGCAATCCATCAGTAATTTTTTGCAAAACTGCAGGCTTTGTTGTGAGCAAATCATAAAATAAATAAAAGGACTGCTTTCTCTAGGCAATACAATCTAGTAACATAAACATTTCTCGTGAGATATCTTTTATAGATACCAGACAACTCAGTAGTTATGATTTTGAAGCTAGTCTCATAAGTGAAATGCATTTATGATGCTTTGAGTTTAAAAAACAACCACGTAGAATGAGGGACAATCAGAAAGAAATTTTGCTCAAGTGAGATCTGTTGTAAAAACACAAATGCCTCACATGGAAGGTACTATGACACACACAGTTCTTCCTGGGAGAACCGCCACACACAGACCAACATATCCTGATGACTTCACTGGGAGAGTTACCCCCTGAGATTGGAATGCCACTGATGCCAAAGCAGCAAGGAGGCCCATGCATCCCACCCAGAAGGCCAGGCTGAGGTTGTGAAGCTGCTGTATGAACGGACAGTGCCTGGCCCGGGCAAAGCAGATCTTCAATGAGTGTGCTCTTCTTGTCACCACTCCAAATAATTTCAAGTGAAAAATGAGTGCTCGCCCTATGCTTGGCCTGATTTTACCCAAAGTGTATCTTTGGGTGTCATGTTTCAAGCTTAGTAAACTTTATCCCAAGTTCTTACGACTTTAGGATTACCCATCCTCCGACCATATTTGCTCCCTGCTAAAAAGTTAAGAGGGGCCGTGGGATCCTGTGAACCACGGGAGAATAAAACTGAAGCAGGTGGTTTTCTAGAAAGGAAGAGCAGAGACACCAAGCGTGAGTGGGCTTTTTTTCTAAAGGCTGTTGTTAGATTCTGTTGGTAACAGGGTTAGCTACCTCAGTGTCCTTGAAGTTGTAGTGGAATAAACAGCCTCCTGACAATCTGTTTATGCAGAGCGAGTTCTTCTCCCTCGCCTTACTCTTGAAAATCCTGAAAAAAGTCAAGGGATCTGGGCATGTCATTAACGTGTAATGTACTCTTTTCTAACCACTCTGTATGAGCCAACAGTGAATTCTGCATCGATGAGTGGGGCCATCAGGCTTCCTTTTGTAGCCTCTTTTTCCTGAAGGCCATCTCTAATCTAGAGGAAACTTTTGTGACAGTTGTCCTGAAATATCTAAAGGGTGAAACTGGTTGTGGAAGGTATCTGGGGCAGTGGGACAGCATCTTTGTGACTGCTGCTGGTGGCTTGCAAGCCATTTGGGATGGCTTTTGGAATCTGTATTTCTGTGCTTTTTTTATACTCAAGGTTAAAATCTATCTTCTGTTTAAAATGTTTTAGCTGTTAATATCCTACAGCCTTCAAAACTTGGTATCCAGTAGTTTGGGATCACTGCTTTTACACCCTAACATTTTTCAGTCAGTTATTTGATTTTCCTCTGAACAATATGAACCAATGTTGTCTTTCAGAGAAGTGCTACAGTGCTCTACAGTGCTAGTGGTAAAGAACCTGCCCACGCGTGCAGGAGATGTAAGAGACATGGGTTCAGTCCCTGGTGGGGAAGATCCTCTGAGGAGTGCGTGGCCACCCACTTCAGTATTCTTGTCTAGAGACTCCCATGGACAGAGGAGCCTGGCAGAACCTATAGCCCATGGGGTCTCAAAGAGTCGGACACAGGCTTCCCTGGTAGTCTAGTGGGTAAGGACACTGCCTTGCAGTGCAAGGGGTGCCTGTTCAATCCCTGGCCTGGGGTGATCCCATGTGCCGCGGAGAGGCTGGACTGATATGTCTAACTACCAAGCCAGATCTCTGGAGCACATGTGCCCAGAGCCGGTGCTCTGCAATGAGAGAGGCCGCTGCAATGGGAGGCCCACACAGGCCAAGAAACAAAGATGGGTGAAAATAAGTAAATGAAAGACCAATAGAAGTGGCCAAAAAAAAAAAAAAGTGAGTCAGACAGAACCAAAGCGACTTAGCACGCACGCACCCTATCTCACAAAGTCGTTGCAAGGACTGAATAAATAACGCCCCCAAAGCACTTTGCACATGACTTATATTAAGTGCTTCATGAATGTCCATTTTCTTCCTTCCTTTCTTCCTTTTTTCTTTCTCATATTAATGGAGGCTCCTCTGCCATGCAGTCACCTGGGAACTATTTGTGATGAACATATGAACATCCAGGACCTCCAGTAAAGAAAGATAGTTGGATTTGTGATGCTCGTCTTTCCAGAACTGGACATCATGTATATACTTTAGTACCTTTGGCACGTTCTAATCATGGCTATCATCCAGTTCAGGGTATCTCCACGTGGCCAGACTTTGGCTCTCTCATAAAGGAAGAATGAGTTAAAATTTTAGAAATCTTTCTATGAGCACAGTCTGTTCAATCATAAAAGCAGACATGTCCCCTCCAGCCTTCCTCAAGGGAACTGTATATATGTAATCCTTTCTGTAGTCTTCAAAATGCTGGCTCCCCCGCATCACAGGAAGTGCTGTTTCTTAGGAATGATGATGTGTCATGAGGCTGAGCAGAGGACAGAATGAGAAGCACTGACCTCCTCTTCCTGTTTTAGATTTTGTCCTGCATTCCAGTTTGGTTGGAGGTGTATAGCAAACAGGAAAAAGGATTGTTAGTTCTGTATTACTTCTAAATTGTACGCATTTTTCTCAGGCAACAAATGGACAAACCTATAACCATCGTGTAACACGGCTCTGTCAGCATGGGGCTTCAGATAAGCTGAGACGTGTGAGGTTTAGGCATAAAACCAGGAGATGGAACAGGGAGGCAGACTTTTCCATCTCAATTGTGAGGCCTGGTTCAGTCAGTCTCCATAGGAGACCAGCCAGAGGGAATAACACACCTTTGTTCAAAGAAGGACTATTTTTCTCCAATGAACTTGACCAGAAATTCTGGGTATATATGAACTAGACTCACTCAGAAAAACAAAACCTTTTCTTTTCCTTTGAGGTCTTTCCTATTACTATCAAATATAGTAATAGGAAGGGAAGGGAAAAACTGAAGGGAAAAACTGGGAGGTCAGATTTGGATACTAGAGCATCATTTCCCTGCACAGAAGCCCAGGGTGCAGGGGGACTTCTACACAGGGCTGAGTGACGTGCGGGCAGCAGCCTTCCCAAGTGATGTCACCTTGCGCCGGTTCTTGTTGCTGGAGATGAAGGAGCATGCATTCTGCCAGGGGCTTGTGGGCATCTTTCTCTGTGTACAGGGGGAAGGTTCCACGTTACAGAATCCAGGACCTCCAGTAAAGAAAGATAGTTGGATTTGTGATGCTCGTCTTTCCAGAACTGGACATCATGTATATACTTTAGTACCTTTGGCACGTTCTAATCATGGCTATCATCCAGTTCAGGGTATCTCCACGTGGCCAGACTTTGGCTCTCTCATAAAGGAAGAATGAGTTAAAATTTTAGAAATCTTTCTATGAGCACAGTCTGTTCAATCATAAAAGCAGACATGTCCCCTCCAGCCTTCCTCAAGGGAACTGTATATATGTAATCCTTTCTGTAGTCTTCAAAATGCTGGCTCCCCTGCATCACAGGAAGTGCTGTTTCTTAGGAATGATGATGTGTCATGAGGCTGAGCAGAGGACAGAATGAGAAGCACTGACCTCCTCTTCCTGTTTTAGATTTTGTCCTGCATTCCAGTTTGGTTGGAGGTGTATAGCAAACAGGAAAAAGGATTGTTAGTTCTGTATTACTTCTAAATTGTACGCATTTTTCTCAGGCAACAAATGGACAAACCTATAACCATCGTGTAACACGGCTCTGTCAGCATGGGGCTTCAGATAAGCTGAGACGTGTGAGGTTTAGGCATAAAACCAGGAGATGGAACAGGGAGGCAGACTTTTCCATCTCAATTGTGAGGCCTGGTTCAGTCAGTCTCCATAGGAGACCAGCCAGAGGGAATAACACACCTTTGTTCAAAGAAGGACTATTTTTCTCCAATGAACTTGACCAGAAATTCTGGGTATATATGAACTAGACTCACTCAGAAAAACAAAACCTTTTCTTTTCCTTTGAGGTCTTTCCTATTACTATCAAATATAGTAATAGGAAGGGAAGGGAAAAACTGAAGGGAAAAACTGGGAGGTCAGATTTGGATACTAGAGCATCATTTCCCTGCACAGAAGCCCAGGGTGCAGGGGGACTTCTACACAGGGCTGAGTGACGTGCGGGCAGCAGCCTTCCCAAGTGATGTCACCTTGCGCCGGTTCTTGTTGCTGGAGATGAAGGAGCATGCATTCTGCCAGGGGCTTGTGGGCATCTTTCTCTGTGTACAGGGAAGTTCCACGTTACAGCCAGTGCTGGTTTGGTCTGAATTGTGCATGGTGTTTGGAAAAACACTTGAGTTAGCTGCCAACATTAAAAATCAGGTACAAGAATGTGGAGAAATAGAAACTCTGGTGCACTGTTGGTAGGAATATAAAATAGTATAAAATAGTGTTGTGGTTCCTCAAAAAATTAAACACAGAATTACCATACAATCCAGCAATGCCATGCTTGTTTGCATACCCCAAAGATCTGAAGGCAGGAACTCACACAGATATTCATCGGCTCATGTTTACAGTGGCACTGTTCACGATAGCTAAGTGGTGGAAGCAACTCAAGGGTCCATCAATGGGTAAAAGAACAAACTGTGACTTATACATAGAGTGGGATATCACTCACTCTTAAAAAGGAAATCCTGACACCTGCTACTGCATGGGCGAACCTTGAGGATGTTATGCTTAGTGAAATAAGCCAGTCACTAAAAGTCACCAGCCCACTTATATGAGGTATCTGGTGGTGCTCAGTCATGTCTGACTCTTGCAGCCCCATGGAGCCTGCCAGGCTCCTCTGTCTATGGGCTTCTCCAGGCAAGAATCCTGGAGTGTGTTGCCATTTCCTTCTCCAATATGAGGTATCTGGAGTCATCAAATTCATAGAAAGAGAAAGTACAACGATGGTTGCCAGGGACTAGGGAGTTGGACAATGGGAAGCTGTTATTTAACGAGTGTAGAGTTTCAGTTTGCATGATGAAAACATTTGGGAGATTGGTTTCATCATAGTCGGAGTTTACTTAGTGCGACTGGGCTTCCCAGGTGGCTCAGTGGTAAAGAATCCACCTGCCAATGCAGGAAACGCTGGTTCGATCTCTAGGTGGGGAAGATCCTCTTCCAGGAGGCAACCCACCCCAGTAATCTTGCCTGGACAGAGGAGCCTGGTGGGTTACAGTCCGTGAGGTCGCAAAGAGTTGAATACAACTTAGCGACTAAAAGAAGCACAACAACCGAATTGAACACTTCAGAATGATTAAGGTGGTCATTTTATGATATGTGGGTTGTTTGTTTTGGAAAAAAAAAGATTTCTTGAAAATCTGTACTTGCAGATTCCAGGGCTTGTGGGCATCCTTTCTCTGTGTAAACAGGGAAGTTCCACGTTACAGCCAGTGCTGGTTTGGTCTGAATTGTGCATGGTGTTTGGAAAAACACTTGAGTTAGCTGCCAACATTAAAAATCAGGTACAAGAATGTGGAGAAATAGAAACTCTGGTGCACTGTTGGTAGGAATATAAAATAGTATAAAATAGTGTTGTGGTTCCTCAAAAAATTAAACACAGAATTACCATACAATCCAGCAATGCCATGCTTGTTTGCATACCCCAAAGATCTGAAGGCAGGAACTCACACAGATATTCATCGGCTCATGTTTACAGTGGCACTGTTCACGATAGCTAAGTGGTGGAAGCAACTCAAGGGTCCATCAATGGGTAAAAGAACAAACTGTGACTTATACATAGAGTGGGATATCACTCACTCTTAAAAAGGAAATCCTGACACCTGCTACTGCATGGGCGAACCTTGAGGATGTTATGCTTAGTGAAATAAGCCAGTCACTAAAAGTCACCAGCCCACTTATATGAGGTATCTGGTGGTGCTCAGTCATGTCTGACTCTTGCAGCCCCATGGAGCCTGCCAGGCTCCTCTGTCTATGGGCTTCTCCAGGCAAGAATCCTGGAGTGTGTTGCCATTTCCTTCTCCAATATGAGGTATCTGGAGTCATCAAATTCATAGAAAGAGAAAGTACAACGATGGTTGCCAGGGACTAGGGAGTTGGACAATGGGAAGCTGTTATTTAACGAGTGTAGAGTTTCAGTTTGCATGATGAAAACATTTGGGAGATTGGTTTCATCATAGTCGGAGTTTACTTAGTGCGACTGGGCTTCCCAGGTGGCTCAGTGGTAAAGAATCCACCTGCCAATGCAGGAAACGCTGGTTCGATCTCTAGGTGGGGAAGATCCTCTTCCAGGAGGCAACCCACCCCAGTAATCTTGCCTGGACAGAGGAGCCTGGTGGGTTACAGTCCGTGAGGTCGCAAAGAGTTGAATACAACTTAGCGACTAAAAGAAGCACAACAACCGAATTGAACACTTCAGAATGATTAAGGTGGTCATTTTTATGATATGTGGGTTGTTTGTTTTTGGGATTTTTTTTTACCACAATTACAACAATATTTTTAATTAGAAGATTTCCTTGAAAATCTGTACTTGCAGATCCTCTCAGCAAAGCAGAAATTTAGCCATCCAGAGCCCACAGGAAGAGCTGCGCAGCTCGGTCCCATGGGGCTGGGATGCGCTCTGCCCCGTCTTCCACAGTGCCCTCCATTCCCTCCTGCCTGCCCTGCAGCAGGGCTGATTTCCGTGGCCATTTGTGACTGCGCGTGTATAGTAGCTATGCTCAGAGGAAGTTAAGCAGAAAGCAAACCATGTCGTGTATCTGTTCTGCTGTCAACACGTGTCTTTCATCTGGCCTGTTTTTTCCTTAGTGTTGCTTTCTTGGTCTCTAAAGGCACACGAGTTTGTTGCTCTTAACAGAAAGCAAGTTTTCAGCAGGAAGGTATCAAAAAAAAGAGCGCAAATTACTCAACAGAGTCTCTGGCTTGATTTTTATGCAAAATGTGATTATTTTGGGTGGCGGGACCCAACATGCTTCTTGTGCCAAGATTCTTGACAACCAAAGCATGAAACTGCCTCCAAGGTTTAATTGAGGCCAAATGTGTCCCTGAGCACTTGGCACAGAGGGTCTAACTGGGGGTGGGTTTGGAGGAAACGCTCTTGTTTGGGCTTCGGCGGAACAGCAGTAGCCCCTTTCCTCCAGTGTTCCTGCCTGGGAAATCCCAAGGACAGAGGAGCCTGGTGGGCTACAGGCCATGGAGTCCCAAAGAGTCAGACACAACTTAGCAGCTGAGCACAGGCGCCTAAGGCAGCTTAGCCCACTTGACTGAACAAAGTGAAACAGACGCTTTCCTGGTATGCATGCTGGCCTAAGTCAGGGTACAGGGTAGCCACATTTATTAGGACAGAATTTTTTTTTTTTCTTTGGCCTTAAAGGAAAGAATCAGCTGAGCCAGGTTGTTGTGATGAGTAACCAGTGCCCCCAGGCTGCCTCTCCACTTTCTAGGGCCTCCCTAAGGTGCCCGCCTTGGCCCTTCCCCTAATGGCCATCCTTCCTCCTTCCATTACCATGTACGTGCTGGCTTCTCTCAGCTCAGTTGGTGAAGAGACCTGAGTTCGATTCCTAGGTCAGGAAGATGCCCCTGGAAAAGGAAATGGCAACCCACTCCAGTATTCATGCCTGGAGAATCGCATGGACAGAGGAGCCTGGTGGGGCTGCAGTCCATGGGGTCGCAGGAGTCAGACACGACTTAGTGACTAAAGTTCCATTCCCTCAGGCGTATCCAAGTGGTGCTAACTGATCTGATAAACTGAATTGCATTAATTGAGATTAATGGATGGCTATGGCCTCAGGTTCACTCATGCCAGATACCAATTTACTGAGAAATGGCCCTGCCTCACCATGCGGGCTGACTGCTGCGGACACATCAGCCTCGTGCCCAGCCCAGAAGGGGAGGCTGGGGGCGGTGAGGAAACTGTGTCCAGACCCCACCCTTGGGCCTACCCCTCCCCTCTGCACCCTCTCATGGCAATCACGAGTTCAATCTGACAGAAGGATATGGTTACCACTGCACGTTAAATGCCAGTCCTTCTAAGACAATCCAAAAGAAGCTTTGGCCTTCTATAAAGAAAGCCATTTGCCTCAAAGGAATGTGGGAGGAAAGGGGTAGACTAGACTAGAGGCCGCCAAGTGGGCGGCCACCAAGGTCTGTTCCTGCACCTGCTGGGTTGGGTCGGAGAGTCAGAGCCAGAGGCTGGGAACAGGTGTGAGGAGGGATGCCGAGGTCAGGGTTAGAATGTTTATTCAGAAAGACTAAACCCAAGCACTGGCTGCTCCCTACCCAGCATTCCTGAACCTCAGGCCTCAGATAGCTTAAGCATCATGGATTCCAGACCAGAAAAGAGAGGATAGCCAAAAACCCGGGCCAGTCATCAGGCCCTGGGGAGTGCCTGGGTCTGATCTGTGACTCACAGCCAAAGGCCTGAGCCCCGGAAACTCGGTTGGGTAGGTCTATCCCGGGCATTTCTGTCACAGGGATGCCATCATTTCTGCTCAGTGGCAGAGCTACAGAGGCATGCTGGGAATGTGGCACAGAGCTGTGAGAATGCAGCGGCTCACAGGGCCTTGGCCCTTCCCCTAATGGCCATCCTTCCTCCTTCCATTACCATGTACGTGCTGGCTTCTCTCAGCTCAGTTGGTGAAGAGACCTGAGTTCGATTCCTAGGTCAGGAAGATGCCCCTGGAAAAGGAAATGGCAACCCACTCCAGTATTCATGCCTGGAGAATCGCATGGACAGAGGAGCCTGGTGGGGCTGCAGTCCATGGGGTCGCAGGAGTCAGACACGACTTAGTGACTAAAGTTCCATTCCCTCAGGCGTATCCAAGTGGTGCTAACTGATCTGATAAACTGAATTGCATTAATTGAGATTAATGGATGGCTATGGCCTCAGGTTCACTCATGCCAGATACCAATTTACTGAGAAATGGCCCTGCCTCACCATGCGGGCTGACTGCTGCGGACACATCAGCCTCGTGCCCAGCCCAGAAGGGGAGGCTGGGGGCGGTGAGGAAACTGTGTCCAGACCCCACCCTTGGGCCTACCCCTCCCCTCTGCACCCTCTCATGGCAATCACGAGTTCAATCTGACAGAAGGATATGGTTACCACTGCACGTTAAATGCCAGTCCTTCTAAGACAATCCAAAAGAAGCTTTGGCCTTCTATAAAGAAAGCCATTTGCCTCAAAGGAATGTGGGAGGAAAGGGGTAGACTAGACTAGAGGCCGCCAAGTGGGCGGCCACCAAGGTCTGTTCCTGCACCTGCTGGGTTGGGTCGGAGAGTCAGAGCCAGAGGCTGGGAACAGGTGTGAGGAGGGATGCCGAGGTCAGGGTTAGAATGTTTATTCAGAAAGACTAAACCCAAGCACTGGCTGCTCCCTACCCAGCATTCCTGAACCTCAGGCCTCAGATAGCTTAAGCATCATGGATTCCAGACCAGAAAAGAGAGGATAGCCAAAAACCCGGGCCAGTCATCAGGCCCTGGGGAGTGCCTGGGTCTGATCTGTGACTCACAGCCAAAGGCCTGAGCCCCGGAAACTCGGTTGGGTAGGTCTATCCCGGGCATTTCTGTCACAGGGATGCCATCATTTCTGCTCAGTGGCAGAGCTACAGAGGCATGCTGGGAATGTGGCACAGAGCTGTGAGAATGCAGCGGGCTCTCAATGGATGCCAGAGGAAGGAGACAAGAGGCACCGCTCCCCCCAACACCAGGAGCCCTGAGAGGAAAACATCCATTAAAGGGCATTTTTCCCCTGAGGAGAGTTTGCAACCATGCACACAGAGGGATGGAAGGGACGGTTGGAGTTGATCTGGGTGTTTCATTGCCTTTAGCTGCTTCCCTCTTGCTCAGTTAGGGAAGATCAGAAGCCAGGTCTATGAAACAAGAAAAAATGAAACTCACTCCTTTTTCTTAACCTGGAGAAGGATGTTCAGTGTACTGTCTTTGGTCTCCTTCAAACACGGCATCTAGGAATTGATGGAGTCAGGGTGTGGGGCAGGAAAGAGAAGTGAAAATGTCGACATCACTGTTTAGCAAAAACTTATTGCCGACCTTCTTCTCAGGCATGCACTTGCCATTATGTGTCTAGCAGAGAGAGAGAGAGAGAGAGAATGTGTGTGTGTGTGTGTTCTCAACCTTTCTGAAAGGAGAACTTTATTACAAAGGATGCTATGGATCATCACTGCCTCACAGATAGGACTTCTTTGCCTCCTGTGAGGGAAACAATCAAAACAGGTTTTCCTCAAGCGCCAAGGGAGGCTGATGATATTGTGACTCCCAATTCATGGATGAGAAAGCACGGGACAGTTGAGGAATGGGCTTAACGCATTCGAAGGATAAAGGGCTGAGATCAGAACCCCGAGGAGAAAAGAGGCAGCCAGAACCACTGAGAATGTGAGGCTTGGGACAGGCTGACTCCACTCCTGGAAGTCAGGGACGGGAAGGAGGTGGGTCAGCGGCGTGGGGTGCAGCTGGGGGACCTGGGCTCTCATGCACAGTGGGCAGGCACATCGCGGCAGGCAGGGGAGGCCTAGAACGGACTTCTCCGTGTCAGTGCCTCCTGGGTGGCGAGTCAGCACAGAGAGCCCCGGGCCACACTTCTGCTTCCACCATATCAACCTCAGGCATGATAGGGATTCACCGACTTTCCCTAGATGTGGGTGTGGCCTCCAGTCTACTGTAGGCACGCATGCCTTGGCGGTGGACAAGCGGTCAGAGGGCAGCAGGCTCCAGGCTCCTCCATGATGCGGACCAAGTCACTCATCCTCTGTGACCCTCGACTTAACAAACACGCACATGTAACAGTTGCCCCTGTGCAGGGCTGTTGCGAGGTTTAAACAAGAGACTCTCCATGAAGAACCTGGCACAGGATAAAGCAACCCAAGCATGTTAGTCACAGCCCTTCCCACGAGGCACTGGTTTTTCAGATGTATTAAAAGGTGGTAGGATTGGGTCTATGCTTTCTGGGTTGTAGTGGAGGCTGGGGGAAAGGCATTTTATGAGAATGACTGAGATACATAAATAAAGGGAGGGAAAATGCACAGGGGGTACAGCACTAACAGGGGTCTTGGGTTAAATCAGAATAATTAACAAGTCAAAAAAAACGAAAGCAAAACTCAAATAGCTGTGTCAGGACAGCTCTCCCAGAGAGCTCTCGCCAGCGCCCGCCTGACTGTTTTCATGGAATTGCAGGGCTGCAGGCACAGCTTGCCAGGGGAAATGAATTCATTACGCTGCTCACATTACAATACATTTCCTTGTTTAAAACAGATACATCCAGCTCAGCTTCCTATTAAAGTAAGTTTTACTGAGGAAGCTGTTTGATCCTGAGAAATACAGCCTACAGTTTCCATATAGTTTTTTTTTTTTCTTCCCTACTAGGAAAGCACCCAAATTGACACTTGGTAGGATGTCACTTTCCCAACAGGAAAAAAAAAAAAAAGAAAACCTAGAAAAAGAAAAATGCAGTTGCAAGAAACAAATGAAAAAGCATTAATAATATTAATAAAATTGGGCTTCCCAGGAAGCACTCATGGTAAAGAACCTGCCTGCCAATGCAGGAGACGTAAGAGACATGGGTTCAATCCCTGGATGGGGAGGATGCCCTGGAAAAAGAAATGCAACCCTCTCCAGTATTCTTGCCTGGAGAATCCCATAGACAGAGGAGTCTAGTGAGCTACTGTCCATAAGGTCACAAAGAGTTGGATATAACTGAAATGACTTAGCACGCATGGGGTTCCGTTTGTGGGGCCTCCAGTCTACTGTAGGCACGCATGCCTTGGTGGACAAGGGTCAGAGGGCAGCAGGCTCCAGGCTCCTCCATGATGCGGACCAAGTCACTCATCCTCTGTGACCCTCGACTTAACAAACACGCACATGTAACAGTTGCCCCTGTGCAGGGCTGTTGCGAGGTTTAAACAAGAGACTCTCCATGAAGAACCTGGCACAGGATAAAGCAACCCAAGCATGTTAGTCACAGCCCTTCCCACGAGGCACGGGTTTTTTCAGATGTATTAAAAGGTGGTAGGATTGGGTCTATGCTTTCTGGGTTGTAGTGGAGGCTGGGGGAAAGGCATTTTATGAGAATGACTGAGATACATAAATAAAGGGAGGGAAAATGCACAGGGGGTACAGCACTAACAGGGGTCTTGGGTTAAATCAGAATAATTAACAAGTCAAAAAAAACGAAAGCAAAACTCAAATAGCTGTGTCAGGACAGCTCTCCCAGAGAGCTCTCGCCAGCGCCCGCCTGACTGTTTTCATGGAATTGCAGGGCTGCAGGCACAGCTTGCCAGGGGAAATGAATTCATTACGCTGCTCACATTACAATACATTTCCTTGTTTAAAACAGATACATCCAGCTCAGCTTCCTATTAAAGTAAGTTTTACTGAGGAAGCTGTTTGATCCTGAGAAATACAGCCTACAGTTTCCATATAGTTTTTTTTTTTCTTCCCTACTAGGAAAGCACCCAAATTGACACTTGGTAGGATGTCACTTTCCCAACAGGAAAAAAAAAAAAAAGAAAACCTAGAAAAAGAAAAATGCAGTTGCAAGAAACAAATGAAAAAGCATTAATAATATTAATAAAATTGGGCTTCCCAGGAAGCACTCATGGTAAAGAACCTGCCTGCCAATGCAGGAGACGTAAGAGACATGGGTTCAATCCCTGGATGGGGAGGATGCCCTGGAAAAAGAAATGCAACCCTCTCCAGTATTCTTGCCTGGAGAATCCCATAGACAGAGGAGTCTAGTGAGCTACTGTCCATAAGGTCACAAAGAGTTGGATATAACTGAAATGACTTAGCATGCATGCAATAGTCTAATGAAAACTTATTTAAATAAAAATCCTTACCTTCTCCAAAAGTTTTTCTATGTAAACATGCTGACTTTTTATGATCAGAATGTCTTATAACTTCTAGACTATTATTAAGTCCTGGACAGTGTTATGCAGTAAATGTAGACCTGAGTGCTAATCAGTTTTCTATTTTTACCAAGTGAAATTCCAGCATAGTCGAGGTGCCTGGCTTATCTGTGATTCGATTCATAAGCTTGAATCTCCTAATTTGTAAAACACAAGCAGTTGCTCTCAGTAGGGGTTTCTGTTTGAAAATAATTTGACACCCTGAATCCTTCAATTAAATTTAGAGAACATAGTTAAATTTTCATTCATTTCGGTTTGTTTTGGAAAATTAAGTAAATCACTTCAAAGAACACAGGACCTGCAGTCACACTCATGGGAAATCACATTCTTGGTCTCCTGCTTTATTTTTCCAAGTGTTCTGTGACACCTTGTTAAATTCATCTCACACAGGAAAGAAGCTTCCTGTGCCTTTAGCCTCAGACATCGCTCACTGCTCAGTCCCTAGTGGCAAGGGGGGTTGATACCTGCCCTTAATATTGGACTGAATGATTTGGTCTCAAAGGTTATTTGCATGAAAATTATTTTATCTTTTTGTGTGTGGTACCTTGTGGGGACCCAGGGCTCCCCACACCTGCTTTTCCTTGGAACGCTGGCCACTGTTCATCCCAGTTTAAGACAATATGAGTATTTTCAAAGGGACTAAATCTTAGGTTAATGAGAAATTTGATAAAGGCACATATATTGGTTTCTGAGAGTCCAGGAAATAAAGCCTGGGCTTCAGGAAGAGAAGAAGATCTTGGCTAGTACCGTGTATCTTTATTTCCCCACTTCCTTTCCTTCCTTCCTTCTTTCCTTCCCTCTCCTAAGAAATGTTTTTTATTTTCCCCTGGGAGCAACTTTATGACCTCAGTGGACAACATTTACAGAACCTGGGTTGGGGACGAAGGTGGCCACGGGCTGGTTTTCCTTGGAGCTACTTCCTTCACTGGGCGTGCCCTCCACACACCCCTTGAGCTGTTTTAAAGAACTCATAGGTGTGGTCCCCCATGCTGTCCCTGATGGTCTGTCTCTGAGCTCATGATATATTCTACAGGAAGCATCTGGGGACACTCAAGATGGCAGGAAGGACCAGCCACACCTTCTTGCCAGCCCTTGGGTTGGGAACCTTGGGCCTCTGCAGCCAGGAGGCCAAGCCCAGGGCACATATTGCGGGGGGAGCTCTGCAATCCTGTGGAAACTGGTGTAGACAGGACAAGGAGTGAACTGGGACAGAGGCATGCCTTTAAGATGTACAGATGTTTTAGCCCGTAGAACAGTTTACTTCTACACTAAAACTAGGGCCCCACAGATTGATGAATGCCACTTATCAGATTGTAACGTTGAGTCTAGTCACTTGAAAGCATCAGACACCTCGGCCACCAAGCCCTTGCTCTGCGTGGCTCTGTGGGTGGCTGTGGGAGGAAAGGGAGACAGGTGAGTTGGGTGGAGACCATGAGCTTTCCTATGGCCAGATGTTCAGAGCACACTAAGGAGGGTCAGCACCTTTCTCCTCCAGGCTCCCGGTCTGCCCTCAAACTCTTCTACCCTACCTTAAAGAATAGTATATGTGTACCCATTCAAGCAGGCAGACACAGGAGTTATTTTTTTAACCTTTTTCATGGGATAAATTCTTCAAGAATATAACAATGCTAATATAGTTACCTAAACAAAGTTTCAAAATACATGAGGCAAAACTGATAGAACCGCAAGGGTATATAGACAGATCCTCAATTAAAGATCTCAAAGTTCCTCTTTTAGCAATTGATAAAACAAGTAAACTGGAAATCAGTTAGGACTCAGCGAACTGAAACACCACTCCTTGACCTAATGGATATTCATAGAACATTCCACCCAACAACAACAGAACATACAACTGCACACGGAACATTCACCAAGTTAGCTCATATCTGGAGCCATAAAACAAATCTTAGTACATCTGAAAGGATTGCAGTAATACAGAGAATATGACCTCAGTGGACAACATTTACAGAACCTGGGTTGGGGACGAAGGTGGCCACGGGCTGGTTTTCCTTGGAGCTACTTCCTTCACTGGGCGTGCCCTCCACACACCCCTTGAGCTGTTTTAAAGAACTCATAGGTGTGGTCCCCCATGCTGTCCCTGATGGTCTGTCTCTGAGCTCATGATATATTCTACAGGAAGCATCTGGGGACACTCAAGATGGCAGGAAGGACCAGCCACACCTTCTTGCCAGCCCTTGGGTTGGGAACCTTGGGCCTCTGCAGCCAGGAGGCCAAGCCCAGGGCACATATTGCGGGGGGAGCTCTGCAATCCTGTGGAAACTGGTGTAGACAGGACAAGGAGTGAACTGGGACAGAGGCATGCCTTTAAGATGTACAGATGTTTTAGCCCGTAGAACAGTTTACTTCTACACTAAAACTAGGGCCCCACAGATTGATGAATGCCACTTATCAGATTGTAACGTTGAGTCTAGTCACTTGAAAGCATCAGACACCTCGGCCACCAAGCCCTTGCTCTGCGTGGCTCTGTGGGTGGCTGTGGGAGGAAAGGGAGACAGGTGAGTTGGGTGGAGACCATGAGCTTTCCTATGGCCAGATGTTCAGAGCACACTAAGGAGGGTCAGCACCTTTCTCCTCCAGGCTCCCGGTCTGCCCTCAAACTCTTCTACCCTACCTTAAAGAATAGTATATGTGTACCCATTCAAGCAGGCAGACACAGGAGTTATTTTTTTAACCTTTTTCATGGGATAAATTCTTCAAGAATATAACAATGCTAATATAGTTACCTAAACAAAGTTTCAAAATACATGAGGCAAAACTGATAGAACCGCAAGGGTATATAGACAGATCCTCAATTAAAGATCTCAAAGTTCCTCTTTTAGCAATTGATAAAACAAGTAAACTGGAAATCAGTTAGGACTCAGCGAACTGAAACACCACTCCTTGACCTAATGGATATTCATAGAACATTCCACCCAACAACAACAGAACATACAACTGCACACGGAACATTCACCAAGTTAGCTCATATCTGGAGCCATAAAACAAATCTTAGTACATCTGAAAGGATTGCAGTAATACAGAGAATATTCTTTCTCCACAATGAAATCAAACAGAAAGAAATCTGGAAAATCATGATTACGGCTTATTCACAGAGTACAGCAGAAACCAACCCAACAATGTAAAGCGATTATCCTCAAAAACAAAAAAAAGAAATCTGGAAAATCTCCATATAGTGGACTGCTACTCAGGAATATAAAGAAATGTTGTTCAGTTGCTCAGTTATGTCCAACTCTTTGCAACCCCATGAACTGCAGCACGTCAGGCTTCCCCATCCTTCACCATCTCCAGGAGCTTACTCAGCCTCATGTCCATTGAGTCGGCGATGCCATCCAACCATCTCATCCTCTGTCGCCCCCTTCTCCTCTGGCCTTTAATCTTTCCCAGCATCAGGGTCTTTTCCATTTCCATAAAGAAATGAGCTATTGATACATGCAACCAAATGGATGACTCAAGAGTGTTATACAAAGTGAAAAAAAGCCAGTCACAAAAGCCTGTGTATTGGATGTTTTCACTTATACAACCTTCTAGAACTGACAGAACTACAGTGACCAGCAAATGGCAGCTGGGATGCAGGAAGGACATTCCCTACAAAGGCGTGTGAGGAAAGAAATGCTCTGTAGCTTTACTGTGGTCAGTGGCCATACAATGCTACATACTTGTCCAAACTTATTGAACCTTACAATTAAAATAGGTAACCTTTTTAAAATCCCATTATCTTTCATCTCTTCACTCATCTAATATTCTGTGACTATTTTTACTGTGTACAGTCTAAGTCTTTTGCTCTACTGGGCAATGAGGTCTAAACACCTATAGGTAGACTTCAGATCTGGATTTTATGGGCTTTATGGCATCTAAAAGGGTAATCACAGCTGTGTAAACATTCAACTAAATGAGTGTCTAGGAGGAGATGTGGAGATAGTTTGGGAACTGGAGATTTATGAAAGAGCTTCAAGGCAAGAAGTGCATTTGGAGAAGTGCAATGGGCCTGTACAATTTACTATTATTATTATTACTGTTGCCAAAATGATTTGCCAGCCCTAAGTCCATAATCCTCCCAATGAAATCATCCCAAAACAATTTATAAGATTATCAGTACCAGATTTTTCACTCTCTAATGGGGTGCAAATAGTTGAACCCTTTCATCACATAGTTGCTACATTTTCCTCATGATGAACACTGAGGCTCAAAGTAATGAAGTGCCTAGAGTCAGAAGCAGCAGCATGGAACCTTAGTCCTTTATCCTGATTTCATGAATCGTTCCTGAGCCCCAAACCTTAGCTCAGTTTCCTACCAAACGTACTCGTCTATTTCCAGACTTGAGGAATGGGATGTGGAAAGTGAATGTTCTATTCTTGCCATTACAGATAGCTAGGATATGGTAAAAGCTTTCACGGTCTCTGACAACTACAGATTCATGCTTTGGTGAAATACGTGAGCCGTGGTTCTCTACAGAGGCAGAAACAGCAAGGATTTTAATCTCAAAAACCCCGTCTTCACAGCAAATGGATCTCCTTAGGTGGCCTTGCTGGGCGTGCGTGTATGTGTGTGTGCGGTGGCCATAGGGCTGGGGCCCTCTGACCCTGAGGCAGCCACCACGGTAACCTACCAAATAGGGAGCCATTTCTCTGGACATCCCTGGGCCCATCAAGGGGTTTAGGTAAATCCCTCCAACCACAGGCACTAAGCCTCCCTGGGAAGAGTGGAAGGGGAACGCTTCCTCTTGCTCATAAAGGGGCCTTCATTGCTGCTGCTCCTACTCCTAGAAAAATTGGATTGCCACACATACTCCCCATAAGATCCCCAGCCATCCCAGGTTGGGTGAGGGCAGAGCCTGTGCCGACGCTCAGTCATCACCAGCATGGAAGGAGTATGGGAAGAGAGGGCAGTGGAGGGAAGCAGAGTGGACCAGGAAATTGCCCTGGAGAACCCCCAGGCTGCTTTCCAACGGCAGCGTCTGGATTTTATGGGCTTTATGGCATCTAAAAGGGTAATCACAGCTGTGTAAACATTCAACTAAATGAGTGTCTAGGAGGAGATGTGGAGATAGTTTGGGAACTGGAGATTTATGAAAGAGCTTCAAGGCAAGAAGTGCATTTGGAGAAGTGCAATGGGCCTGTACAATTTACTATTATTATTATTACTGTTGCCAAAATGATTTGCCAGCCCTAAGTCCATAATCCTCCCAATGAAATCATCCCAAAACAATTTATAAGATTATCAGTACCAGATTTTTCACTCTCTAATGGGGTGCAAATAGTTGAACCCTTTCATCACATAGTTGCTACATTTTCCTCATGATGAACACTGAGGCTCAAAGTAATGAAGTGCCTAGAGTCAGAAGCAGCAGCATGGAACCTTAGTCCTTTATCCTGATTTCATGAATCGTTCCTGAGCCCCAAACCTTAGCTCAGTTTCCTACCAAACGTACTCGTCTATTTCCAGACTTGAGGAATGGGATGTGGAAAGTGAATGTTCTATTCTTGCCATTACAGATAGCTAGGATATGGTAAAAGCTTTCACGGTCTCTGACAACTACAGATTCATGCTTTGGTGAAATACGTGAGCCGTGGTTCTCTACAGAGGCAGAAACAGCAAGGATTTTAATCTCAAAAACCCCGTCTTCACAGCAAATGGATCTCCTTAGGTGGCCTTGCTGGGCGTGCGTGTATGTGTGTGTGCGGTGGCCATAGGGCTGGGGCCCTCTGACCCTGAGGCAGCCACCACGGTAACCTACCAAATAGGGAGCCATTTCTCTGGACATCCCTGGGCCCATCAAGGGGTTTAGGTAAATCCCTCCAACCACAGGCACTAAGCCTCCCTGGGAAGAGTGGAAGGGG
Source organism: Tragulus kanchil (assembly GCA_022376925.1). Classification (NCBI taxonomy): domain Eukaryota; kingdom Metazoa; phylum Chordata; class Mammalia; order Artiodactyla; family Tragulidae; genus Tragulus; species Tragulus kanchil. Next base: position 28,732,234 of record JAIOJX010000002.1, on the reverse strand, counting down.
AACGCTTCCTCTTGCTCATAAAGGGGCCTTCATTGCTGCTGCTCCTACTCCTAGAAAAATTGGATTGCCACACATACTCCCCATAAGATCCCCAGCCATCCCAGGTTGGGTGAGGGCAGAGCCTGTGCCGACGCTCAGTCATCACCAGCATGGAAGGAGTATGGGAAGAGAGGGCAGTGGAGGGAAGCAGAGTGGACCAGGAAATTGCCCTGGAGACCAGGCTCGCACAGGCTGCTTTCCAACGGCAGCTGACCTGATCACAGTGTCCTCCCCACGAATTATGGCCCTGTCTTCTGAGGCTCACTCGGGCATGATGCAGTTTCTTAAGTAAATTTAAAAATTAACACAGGAAGTAGATCAGATATAACTGCCACCAAACTCTTCATGTTGACAGTGTACAACAAGCAGGTCTAGAAAAGGGGGAACCTGGAGGGCGATTTTGATGCTAAAGACCAGTTCATAAATAGGGCCTTTGCTATGAGTGAGACAGGGCTGAATTCAGACCTTGCTGAGAATTTACTTTTCTTGGAGAACCGAGGTGGGGCCGGCAAAGTGTGCCTCATCTAACAAAGAGCAGAATCCCGGGTCACCACTCGTGCAGAGGGCTGGCCTCTGTTTTTCTGCCATCGCCAGTTTCTGATACCCAATCTGCCTGTGTGGTTACGTGAAGAGAGAAGGTACCTGCCTCAGAAATGACAGGTAGCAAGATCAAGGGCAGATTCCACTATGCAAATGGCCCTGAGGAAGCTCTGGGAAACACCTTGCTTCTTAAATGGACTGTGGTTCCGCTGATGGGGTCAGAGTGAGGTTGCAGATTAGCAAGTGAGCCTGAGATGCTTCTGTAAATGTAAGGCTTCCTCATTTTCTGATGGGACCATATGGTCAAGAGAGCAAATCAAGGAGAACTTTTGTGTCCCATACTACCTGTACATGGAAAGACGAATGATGAAGTGTGTAATTCTAACAAGCTAACCTTGCACTGCGTGCTTAGTCGCTCAGTCACGTCTGACTCACTGTGACCCCAGGAACTGTGGTTCACCAGGCTCCTCTGTCCATGAGGATTCTCCAGGCAAGAATACTAGAGTGGGTTGCCATTTCCTACTCCAGGCGATCTTCTCGACCCAGGGATCAAGCCTGAGTCTCCTGCATTGAAGGCATAATCTTTACCATCTGAGCCACCAGGGAAGCCCTCTTTATTCCACAGTATAATTAAATAAGAGCTGTCAGCACCTTACGTAAAACCCATTTAAACAAAACAATTTATATACTTTTATCTAAATTCCACCAACTTCTATACCTTTACTTTTAGTTTTCATAAGGGCCTTACACTGGACAAATATGAATCTAGTGAGTTGGGTTCTGAGGTCGTAAAGGTGAATCAGGCCTGCGAAACTTTCACAGAGGCAGGGAACCGGATGTTGTGGTGAGGTCTCTATTGATCTGTCCATACCCCATTTCAGGCAGGGACCAGAGAGTGGTCCTCCCTCATGCACATGTGTCCTTCTCTATGTGAAAGGCCCTTTCTCAGCCCCCAAGAACTACCCAACAAGGTTGTGGCTGTAGGAGAGTCAATTAACCATCCCCTCCATCCACAGCCGCTTCCCCCCACCCCGCCCACCCCCTCACCCTCACGGACAGGCACGTGAGTGACAGCACCGTGACATGGGCTCAGTTGACAACAGACAAGAAGCATGACTCTCCCCCTGCAGCCTCAGAGAAGTGTTACAAGGACATATGGCAACAAAGCCCCAGACCTGAACTCTCCAAATATAAACCAAACTCTTCAGACAATTATTCAGATCCACAGTTATTTAGGATATTCCAGTTATGCACACACTTCGCTGTCTCCCCATTGAGTCCATGTCCAGTAACTTACTCCCCTGATCTTCACCACAGGTAGTGACAGGAGGAGGAGTTTTGCCCCTGAGCCAATGAGAAGGACACTCAGAACTTTCTAGAATACATAGGTTCTGACTGACTGTTAGACACTGGGGCAGGTTCCACTCATACACAGTTTATAGGCATGACAGGGACCCATGGAGAGTCCGCTGCTGTTGCTGAGCAGACAGCTAATGAGGCAGAAAGGAGCTATGAGGAGAGCTTCTGGAAGAGTCAGTGTCGGCCAGGAAAAGTCAGTGAGCCAGAAATAGCTGAGCCCTTTCAGCACCCGTCACCCTGGATCACTTCTGAGCTTCGGGTGCAGGGATCTGGGGCTCGGGTCCAGCAGGGTCATGTACTCAAAAGTACATGGGGTTTGAATCTTTAGATGTGATTCATGAAGTGATTAATATTCAAAAGGCTACAAAAGGAGTAGGGTGGTCAGTCTCTAAACAAACTTCCTAATGGTCATCAAGAAACGGCTTGACTGTGAGAGAACATGTCAAAAATAATATGCTGTTTGTTGTCTATATGACTTTTCTTTGGTTCTGAGTTGTTACAGGCAGTGGATGAACACTGGCCCTTCTGGCTCCTTATTCATTCAGATCTCCCCTGGCTGAAATGCTCATCATGTTACTGCACCTAGGGCTCCTCTCTCTCAGGAGAGACTCTGTGGAGTTTGAGGGTGCAAAGAGAACCAGAAGTCACCTGGCCCATCTGCCCACCTGGGCACCTCTCTAGTGAGACAGATGAAATGCTGCTACTGAACTAACGGGAACCCTGCATCCTCCTGAATGAGGCTTTTGCTAGTCATCCATCTAACAGCAGAGATTCCATGCAGCGCTCTGGACACCCCTGGAAAATGGCCTCCTCTAATGGCTATTCTGCCTGGAGAATCCCATGGACAGAGGAGCCTTGTGGGCTACAGTCCATAGGGTCGCACAGACTTGGACACGACTGAGTGACTAACACTTTTATTGGCTGTTCTACAGGATCCACTCACACTGGATGACTGAATAATTGCCCAATGAGTCTCGTTCTGAGTCAGGATGCCCCTCCATGCAGGATTAGATGATGGAGTGATTCTCCTAGTAATGGCTAGGAACCTGGTTCTTTTTTAGATGGCCGAGCCTCCAAATTGGGGGAGAAAATCATCTCTGGGCCTACAGAAGAGGAACATTGTGGAAGAGCTACATGAGATGTTAGTCAAGGGAAAAGAAAAGATTTCCTACCCATTAAAGTAAAAATCAAGCATTGAATCTGACGCCAGATGTAGTGAAGTATAAGAAAAGCCAAAAGTGCTAGGCAGATTCCTAACTCCTGTGAGAAAACAAGAAGAAAGCTTCACTGATATTGTCACAGATAATTATTGTTCAACCACATTCAGATGGGTTTTTCATTTTCATTTGGAGCGTGCTCCTATTTGGGTTATTGTATCACTCTTCGGAAAACAACTCTGCCTGACTCAACATCCACTCAGTATATAAGGAATCCTATAAACTTTCTAGAAATAAGCCTCCCATCCATCTTCTAGAAAACTTTCTACTCCACTGCTTTTTAGCCTTAAAACAACTTCCAAAGGGTCTCTCATGACAAAAGTTTTCTGTCATTGAATTTTCATCTGTGAAAATAAATACGTGGCACAAAAGCACGCCTGTCTTTGAATTTTCCAAAATTCATTTCCAGTGATTACCTCATGGAAATTGAGTTTCCCTTGAGCAGATACAGTCAAGACAGTAATTTTATGACTTTTGAAAAAGAAAAATGCTATTTGTTGTTGAAATCACCTGATAACCCAGGAGCACAGAACTCGAAGTCTTCACCATCCCTTTGTCTGGGCAACACCACACATCGTTTAAGAATACTCAAGGGGGAACTCAAAAGTCTGTCACATGAGGCTTTTGCTAGTCATCCATCTAACAGCAGAGATTCCATGCAGCGCTCTGGACACCCCTGGAAAATGGCCTCCTCTAATGGCTATTCTGCCTGGAGAATCCCATGGACAGAGGAGCCTTGTGGGCTACAGTCCATAGGGTCGCACAGACTTGGACACGACTGAGTGACTAACACTTTTATTGGCTGTTCTACAGGATCCACTCACACTGGATGACTGAATAATTGCCCAATGAGTCTCGTTCTGAGTCAGGATGCCCCTCCATGCAGGATTAGATGATGGAGTGATTCTCCTAGTAATGGCTAGGAACCTGGTTCTTTTTTAGATGGCCGAGCCTCCAAATTGGGGGAGAAAATCATCTCTGGGCCTACAGAAGAGGAACATTGTGGAAGAGCTACATGAGATGTTAGTCAAGGGAAAAGAAAAGATTTCCTACCCATTAAAGTAAAAATCAAGCATTGAATCTGACGCCAGATGTAGTGAAGTATAAGAAAAGCCAAAAGTGCTAGGCAGATTCCTAACTCCTGTGAGAAAACAAGAAGAAAGCTTCACTGATATTGTCACAGATAATTATTGTTCAACCACATTCAGATGGGTTTTTCATTTTCATTTGGGCGTGCTCCTATTTGGGTTATTGTATCACTCTTCGGAAAACAACTCTGCCTGACTCAACATCCACTCAGTATATAAGGAATCCTATAAACTTTCTAGAAATAAGCCTCCCATCCATCTTCTAGAAAACTTTCTACTCCACTGCTTTTTAGCCTTAAAACAACTTCCAAAGGGTCTCTCATGACAAAAGTTTTCTGTCATTGAATTTTCATCTGTGAAAATAAATACGTGGCACAAAAGCACGCCTGTCTTTGAATTTTCCAAAATTCATTTCCAGTGATTACCTCATGGAAATTGAGTTTCCCTTGAGCAGATACAGTCAAGACAGTAATTTTATGACTTTTGAAAAAGAAAAATGCTATTTGTTGTTGAAATCACCTGATAACCCAGGAGCACAGAACTCGAAGTCTTCACCATCCCTTTGTCTGGGCAACACCCACACATCGTTTAAGAATACTCATGGGTATGGAGTAACCATGAACATTCTTCCTCATGAAGAAATTGTAGAAGATTTCTTCTATGGAATCTTTGAGCCATGCAAACAATCTAACCCCGTGTTAGGAAGAAGATACAAACTTCAAAATTGCATTTGATGAGAAAAAAAAGAGGTATTCAGTCACCCCTTCAAAACTTGGACGGAGAGAAGACTGCTTTTCTGCTCCCAGGAGCACATGCGTAGGAAGCGCCAGTTTAATTAAGCCAAGACGGTCTTTGTCCAGCCTTCACCAGCACACTTCAAAAACCAAAACTCAAGAACCAGAAGTTATTTTCCAGAGCAACAGAGCACTTGATTCAAACGTGCCCCCTGCGTGTTTGTTGGGAACGATATAAAGCAGGTGATTAGTCTTTGGAAGCTGAGCGAGAATGCAGAAACGGCCCAGCTAGGGCCAGTGGCCATCACAGAGGAGAACCAGGGAGGCCAGCCAGTCACTGCAGACAAAGCAGCTTTCACCTGCATGCCTAGGGGCCAGGCCCACTTGCACCCCTGCCCCTGAGCAACCAGGTGTGAAGTCGCCACTCACGGGCAGAGTGACGCCAAATTTATGTCTCTTTGATTTCAAGTCAGGCTTAGAAAAACAAGCCAACAGGGGGAAGCTGAGTTGTTCCCAAGGCCCCGGGTTCTGTCTGCCCCTTCAGAAGCCCTTCCTCTCTGCTGTCATCCCAGGGGGACAGGGTGGCGCAGGGAGCATTCAGACACCGGAGCACCCATCAACACTAACCTGAGAAGTAGCTGCAGGTGCAGCGGCCTTACCACTCACTGAGGCCCCTTCCTCTCTGCTTCCCCCGGACTGGCTCTGTCATTGAATTTTCATCTGTGAAAATAAATACGTGGCACAAAAGCACGCCTGTCTTTGAATTTTCCAAAATTCATTTCCAGTGATTACCTCATGGAAATTGAGTTTCCCTTGAGCAGATACAGTCAAGACAGTAATTTTATGACTTTTGAAAAAGAAAAATGCTATTTGTTGTTGAAATCACCTGATAACCCAGGAGCACAGAACTCAAGTCTTCACCATCCCTTTGTCTGGGCAACCCCCACACATCGTTTAAGAATACTCATGGGTATGGAGTAACCATGAACATTCTTCCTCATGAAGAAATTGTAGAAGATTTCTTCTATGGAATCTTTGAGCCATGCAAACAATCTAACCCCGTGTTAGGAAGAAGATACAAACTTCAAAATTGCATTTGATGAGAAAAAAAAGAGGTATTCAGTCACCCCTTCAAAACTTGGACGGAGAGAAGACTGCTTTTCTGCTCCCAGGAGCACATGCGTAGGAAGCGCCAGTTTAATTAAGCCAAGACGGTCTTTGTCCAGCCTTCACCAGCACACTTCAAAAACCAAAACTCAAGAACCAGAAGTTATTTTCCAGAGCAACAGAGCACTTGATTCAAACGTGCCCCCTGCGTGTTTGTTGGGAACGATATAAAGCAGGTGATTAGTCTTTGGAAGCTGAGCGAGAATGCAGAAACGGCCCAGCTAGGGCCAGTGGCCATCACAGAGGAGAACCAGGGAGGCCAGCCAGTCACTGCAGACAAAGCAGCTTTCACCTGCATGCCTAGGGGCCAGGCCCACTTGCACCCCTGCCCCTGAGCAACCAGGTGTGAAGTCGCCACTCACGGGCAGAGTGACGCCAAATTTATGTCTCTTTGATTTCAAGTCAGGCTTAGAAAAACAAGCCAACAGGGGGAAGCTGAGTTGTTCCCAAGGCCCCGGGTTCTGTCTGCCCCTTCAGAAGCCCTTCCTCTCTGCTGTCATCCCAGGGGGACAGGGTGGCGCAGGGAGCATTCAGACACCGGAGCACCCATCAACACTAACCTGAGAAGTAGCTGCAGGTGAGCTAGCGGCCTTACCACTCACTGAGGCCCTCTCCCTGGCTGCGGCTTCCGCCCCTTCTGCCTTCCGCACATGTGCATCCTCGGAACCTGAAGGCCCTACGTGCCCCAGACCTCCGCTCTCTGGGGCAGAAGATGGTCTGGTGGTGGATTTCCGGGCCTGGCCTTTATACCAACTAGGGTAAAGCAAGGGATCCGCAGTGTCCGTTGCTGCAGGGCCTGGAGTTTCAGACTCTCTGGTCTGCTGGGAGCCAGTGGGCACCACCTCTCCCTTCATAGGATAAATTCAAAAGTGAAAAAGAAACAAAGAAGAAAAAAAGGAGTGGATTTTAGTTCCCTTCGGGTTTGAAAACAGACAGCTCTCTGTGCAGGGTCCCATCTAGGGCATGTTTCAGCTCAGCCCACCCTCCACAAGCACTCAGGGCAAGGCTGCAGCCAGCGCCCTTCTGGGTCAGCATCTGCTCCTGGCCCAACTTCTTTCCTGGGCTTGTCTGTCACTAGACAGTGGCCTGGCCAGGCAGATAGCAGAAGCCTGAAACAAAGGTTGCTTATAAAATATCAGATATGGAAGCAAGGGCAAACTATTGACCAGACTTAATTTTTTATATTATGTGTGGGTCCCCCAAACCCTCTTTTCTAAAACTCCAAATTGATCCAGTTGATCAAACCTGTAATTTAGTTACCATATCCCTTTTGATTTCAATGCAATTGGTATACCCAGAATTTCAAGATTCCAGAAACTATAAATAATCTCTTAGTTTGGTTTCCTTTGGAGGAAACCAAAGACAGCAAAGGATATAATTCCACCTCTGAGTTCCCTTTTCGAGGTTTTGTTTCTAAAGATAATTCCAATACACTTTGAAACCAGGACTTTTTTTTGGATAAATCTTCATTGCCCACAAACTCAACTGATTTGGACCTGTCTGCTAACAGAGTCATGTACAGAGGCTTGAGAACCAAACAGTGCCATCGTAGGAAACCTAAAGTCAGTCAATCAGGGATAGTATCTCTGAGGACCTGATTTCCTAAGAAATTTTCTTAAAAAATTCTGTCAGCACATCATCTTATCAAATGACAGAGACATAGGAACCTCCGCTTCCTTTATGTGCCCACTGAACAAAAACTATATAGTTCTGGCTCAAGGTAAGCAACGGGACATACATTAGCACGGTTTCTCTAGTTCCTTTGTTACCTACAGAAAATTCAAAGTTCTGAAAATATAACCATCTTGATTTATCAACCTATACTCTATGTCTATACTAAGAGCAGAGCCAATCCTCCTGTGTTTCAGCTCTCTGTGAATTTACATGTCACACACACACACATACACACGCACCACACGCACACAATTTCCATGGAGTGCTTCAGATTTGAGGTTGGAAAAATTATGAGAAACTGACTTTGCCAACCAGTTATAACCACGAAGACCCTGATGAATCCCTAGAGGTGATTTTCCCTGACACTGTGGCGGCTCTAGGGCACGTTTCAGCTCAGCCCACCCTCCACAAGCACTCAGGGCAAGGCTGCAGCCAGCGCCCTTCTGGGTCAGCATCTGCTCCTGGCCCAACTTCTTTCCTGGGCTTGTCTGTCACTAGACAGTGGCCTGGCCAGGCAGATAGCAGAAGCCTGAAACAAAGGTTGCTTATAAAATATCAGATATGGAAGCAAGGGCAAACTATTGACCAGACTTAATTTTTTATATTATGTGTGGGTCCCCCAAACCCTCTTTTCTAAAACTCCAAATTGATCCAGTTGATCAAACCTGTAATTTAGTTACCATATCCCTTTTGATTTCAATGCAATTGGTATACCCAGAATTTCAAGATTCCAGAAACTATAAATAATCTCTTAGTTTGGTTTCCTTTGGAGGAAACCAAAGACAGCAAAGGATATAATTCCACCTCTGAGTTCCCTTTTCGAGGTTTTGTTTCTAAAGATAATTCCAATACACTTTGAAACCAGGACTTTTTTTTGGATAAATCTTCATTGCCCACAAACTCAACTGATTTGGACCTGTCTGCTAACAGAGTCATGTACAGAGGCTTGAGAACCAAACAGTGCCATCGTAGGAAACCTAAAGTCAGTCAATCAGGGATAGTATCTCTGAGGACCTGATTTCCTAAGAAATTTTCTTAAAAAATTCTGTCAGCACATCATCTTATCAAATGACAGAGACATAGGAACCTCCGCTTCCTTTATGTGCCCACTGAACAAAAACTATATAGTTCTGGCTCAAGGTAAGCAACGGGACATACATTAGCACGGTTTCTCTAGTTCCTTTGTTACCTACAGAAAATTCAAAGTTCTGAAAATATAACCATCTTGATTTATCAACCTATACTCTATGTCTATACTAAGAGCAGAGCCAATCCTCCTGTGTTTCAGCTCTCTGTGAATTTACATGTCACACACACACACATACACGCACGCACGCACACACGCACACAATTTCCATGGAGTGCTTCAGATTTGAGGTTGGAAAAAATTATGAGAAACTGACTCTTGCCAACCAGTTATAACCACGAAGACCCTGATGAATCCCCTAGAGGTGATTTTCCCTGACACTGTGGCGGCCCTGAAATCTCGTGTCCTCCACATACAGGTGCCTAGCATAGGGGCTCCTTTCTCTGAGGCAGAAAAAATTGTTCAGGCTACTCAGCGAGGAGGCACACCCGCATGTCCTGTAAGAGCGAGCTCAGAACTGATTACCTGTGCCACCGGGGCATCTGCGGCAAGTGGGAGGGCTGGAGGGGGCTCTGGAGAGGAAGCCAGGGGTGCTTCGGGGGCAGCCTGGAGTTCCAAGGCCGGCGGAGAGGATGCCAAGCCTTTCTCGGGACTTTCATCTCCCCCTGACGACTCTGTCCGGACGTCTTCTGCCTCTTCCACTTCTACTCCCTCTTCTTCGCCTTCCCCTTCTCCATCTCCTTCTTCTCCCTCTTCTTCATCTTCATCCTCTGGTAAGGCAATGCATTTTTGTACCATTATAATGACTGCTGTGGCCATGAAAAAGATGACTGGATAGTATTTATAGTTCAGGTTAAGGTCAGGGCCAGGGGAAGTCCTCTCCAACAGACACTGAACAGCGCGACATCTGCGCTTCCACTTAAAGGTGGACAGATGCTCTGACAGTGGTCCCAGGCACCACAGTTCTCCTGCTCCCTTCCCCAGTACAGAGCATGCTCCTCACCACCCTGCACCGCCCGCCTGACCCCTGGAGGCTAGCCCCTGTGTCTGTCATGCTCTGTCGCATCTGCAAGTTCCTGGAGGGCTGAGACTGCCCCTTTTTTCTGTCAAATTAAATGGAAAAGCACATCTCTTCCCTATCTCAGAACACACAGAGAATCCTGGTCCTATGTGACTTCTCATCTCTGTTCAGGGAATGATAACTTTGGCCACAGTTAACGCCATGACTCTCTTTCTTGCCCACTGGTCTGATTTGGGGAGGGGGCGTCATCAATGTGGCTTATGTATTTTTAAATTAATTTGTCTTGAAATGTAATTGCTTAACAATGTTGTGTTACTTTCTTCTATGTATCAGAGTAAATTTGCCATACATATACATATATCCCCTCTTTTTTTGTATTTCCTTTCCATTTAGGTCACCACAGAGCACTGAGCAGTTCCCTGAGCTACACAGTAGATTCTCAGTTACCTATTTTATACACAGTATCAGTAGTGTGTGTATGTGTGTGCGTGTGTGTATGTACATGTATGTGTATATGTGTGTATATATATATATATATATATTCCATCCCAATTCATCCCACTCTAACCCATTGATCTTAATATTCCCTCAAAGAGTATTAAGTAATTTTTAAAGAAGATCCACCCTGAAGCTCTGCGTCTAAAGTTACATCTGTGCACACTGATACAAGTCTGTGGAATTACAGTGGTCTAACCAAGGAGTCTTATCATCTAACTGGGGTTTTCAACTGCCTCATCTGGATCAGTTTCCAAGAGTGGGGTTTCTGAGCCAAATGAGAGGGATGTGTTTATAACTCATTGAGTGCCTCTGATTACATAGCCTCAGTTTTATTTCCAGGTGTGACTTACTCTGTGATTCACGTACTTTATGACTCACTCACTTTTCTTGTGCTGTAATGTTTAAGTAAAAGTGCGATTTGGTACAGTATCTAAATCCAAGTATCGCCCACGTTTTATTTTTATCTCATCCTGAACCTTGCACCTGATGACACTTTACATCATTCTCATTATGGCTAGCACCTTGTGTAGGGTTGAAGTTGAGATGCTGTCGTCACTATTGATTATTAAATATTTAATGACCCAGAGTTAATACCCTGGAACAGAGTGATAATAAGCACTATCATCTGTAAAGCTAAACCTGACCCCTGGAGGCTAGCCCCTCCTTGCCCAAGTTCCTGGAGGGCTGAGACTGCCTTTTTCTGTCAAATTAAATGGAAAAGCACATCTCTTCCCTATCTCAGAACACACAGAGAATCCTGGTCCTATGTGACTTCTCATCTCTGTTCAGGGAATGATAACTTTGGCCACAGTTAACGCCATGACTCTCTTTCTTGCCCACTGGTCTGATTTGGGGAGGGGGCGTCATCAATGTGGCTTATGTATTTTTAAATTAATTTGTCTTGAAATGTAATTGCTTAACAATGTTGTGTTACTTTCTTCTATGTATCAGAGTAAATTTGCCATACATATACATATATCCCCTCTTTTTTTGTATTTCCTTTCCATTTAGGTCACCACAGAGCACTGAGCAGTTCCCTGAGCTACACAGTAGATTCTCAGTTACCTATTTTATACACAGTATCAGTAGTGTGTGTATGTGTGTGCGTGTGTGTATGTACATGTATGTGTATATGTGTGTATATATATATATATATATATTCCATCCCAATTCATCCCACTCTAACCCATTGATCTTAATATTCCCTCAAAGAGTATTAAGTAATTTTTAAAGAAGATCCACCCTGAAGCTCTGCGTCTAAAGTTACATCTGTGCACACTGATACAAGTCTGTGGAATTACAGTGGTCTAACCAAGGAGTCTTATCATCTAACTGGGGTTTTCAACTGCCTCATCTGGATCAGTTTCCAAGAGTGGGGTTTCTGAGCCAAATGAGAGGGATGTGTTTATAACTCATTGAGTGCCTCTGATTACATAGCCTCAGTTTTATTTCCAGGTGTGACTTACTCTGTGATTCACGTACTTTATGACTCACTCACTTTTCTTGTGCTGTAATGTTTAAGTAAAAGTGCGATTTGGTACAGTATCTAAATCCAAGTATCGCCCACGTTTTATTTTTATCTCATCCTGAACCTTGCACCTGATGACACTTTACATCATTCTCATTATGGCTAGCACCTTGTGTAGGGTTGAAGTTGAGATGCTGTCGTCACTATTGATTATTAAATATTTAATGACCCAGAGTTAATACCCTGGAACAGAGTGATAATAAGCACTATGATATGCAAAGCTAAACAAACACCATCTACACACTGTTTGATTCCGCCATGAAACAGAGCTTCACGTTGGATATGATCCCTGTGAAGTTGTCGACATCCATTCTGGAGATGATCCTGAATCCCCCTTTCCTCCCACCAAACCCTTCTGTCTCTTTCACACACCTGCAGCTTGGGCCAAATGGTCACAAGAATAACAAACCTCTGTAAAAATCAATTTCACGTATTATTTTTTCTTCTCTATTGAGGTTGACTGTGAAGTGGTTCATGGTCTCATACCCGTGTTCTATTTTCTCCATCTGAAATGCCTTCGATGCTTCAGAAATTCTACAAAAAAGACAAGTTCCTGCTTTCTGTCACTGTGTAAAGTTTGACAGCCTTGGGTTAAAAAAAAAAGGATACTTTTTTCACGAAATGAGAATTACTTACTTTTGTAACAGGGTTTTGGCATTCTGTGGAGGCAAACAGAAGACAAGCCTACTTAAATTCTTTTCATCAGAGACAGTGTTGAGATTGAATTCTTCCCTTTGCTGACTCTGAACATCTCATAGCTTGGCTTTTAAACACTGTAAATAGCTACTCTTTTCTATACCAGATCCCTCTTATATTTAAGCAATGCCATGGTGCCTTAAAGATATGTTTATGAAATAGTTTAAACAGATGGAGATATAAGCACATGTATTTTAGTTGAGACAACAGATCAAAATGAGACGTATAGGAAATACTGAAAATGTGTTGGCAGCTCTTCACCTGCACCCACCGTCTTTGTTTCCTCTGGGGCCAGAGGGATCCTTACCTGCAGAAACACCGCCATTTCCGGCTCATCCATAAACTGTATGCCTGACTCAACCAATTTGGACACGTTCTCCAAATGGTCAGAATACTTTTTGATGAGAGCACGGACATGCTCCAGCTTCTCCTCTTGGGTTCGGGTGATGACTTGGGTCATTTCATTCTTCCTCTCCTCCAAGATGCCATACAGGTAGTCAAACTTCTCACAGAGTTCCTGCTTCTGTTTTCTGCAGCATTCCTGTCAGTTGGGTTAATAAGGACTGTCGTCACTATTGATTATTAAATATTTAATGACCCAGAGTTAATACCCTGGAACAGAGTGATAATAAGCACTATGATATGCAAAGCTAAACAAACACCATCTACACACTGTTTGATTCCGCCATGAAACAGAGCTTCACGTTGGATATGATCCCTGTGAAGTTGTCGACATCCATTCTGGAGATGATCCTGAATCCCCCTTTCCTCCCACCAAACCCTTCTGTCTCTTTCACACACCTGCAGCTTGGGCCAAATGGTCACAAGAATAACAAACCTCTGTAAAAATCAATTTCACGTATTATTTTTTCTTCTCTATTGAGGTTGACTGTGAAGTGGTTCATGGTCTCATACCCGTGTTCTATTTTCTCCATCTGAAATGCCTTCGATGCTTCAGAAATTCTACAAAAAAGACAAGTTCCTGCTTTCTGTCACTGTGTAAAGTTTGACAGCCTTGGGTTAAAAAAAGGATACTTTTTCACGAAATTAGAATTACTTACTTTTGTAACAGGGTTTTGGCATTCTGTGGAGGCAAACAGAAGACAAGCCTACTTAAATTCTTTTCATCAGAGACAGTGTTGAGATTGAATTCTTCCCTTTGCTGACTCTGAACATCTCATAGCTTGGCTTTTAAACACTGTAAATAGCTACTCTTTTCTATACCAGATCCCTCTTATATTTAAGCAATGCCATGGTGCCTTAAAGATATGTTTATGAAATAGTTTAAACAGATGGAGATATAAGCACATGTATTTTAGTTGAGACAACAGATCAAAATGAGACGTATAGGAAATACTGAAAATGTGTTGGCAGCTCTTCACCTGCACCCACCGTCTTTGTTTCCTCTGGGGCCAGAGGGATCCTTACCTGCAGAAACACCGCCATTTCCGGCTCATCCATAAACTGTATGCCTGACTCAACCAATTTGGACACGTTCTCCAAATGGTCAGAATACTTTTTGATGAGAGCACGGACATGCTCCAGCTTCTCCTCTTGGGTTCGGGTGATGACTTGGGTCATTTCATTCTTCCTCTCCTCCAAGATGCCATACAGGTAGTCAAACTTCTCACAGAGTTCCTGCTTCTGTTTTCTGCAGCATTCCTGTCAGTTGGGTTAACTACTGTTAGAGAGTGTTCTAAAGAGTGTCTAACTGGAGAAATCACCTGGATATTTCATAAGAGAAAATTTACTCATGTAGGATATTTTCCTTACGTTTCCCTTAGGCTGTCCTTTTGGTATACATATCTACAGTGTTGCTATGTTGAAAATCCCATTTTTGTCATATTTGATACTTAGACCGTCCCAGATCAATCAAATTGGCTAAATGGATGGGTGGCATTTTATTTTTTTGGATAAGCCATGCAGCTTGCAGGATCTGAGTTCCCTGACCAGGGATTGAAGCCCACACCATAGCAGTGAAAATGCTGAGTCTCAACCACTGGACTGCCAGGGAATCCCCTGGATGATTTCTCAGTCTAGTATTCTTTATAATTGGAGAATTCTGTAGATATCAGGACAGATATGGTTTTAAATGATACCTTAGTTACATAGCTTATAGTTTTATATCTTGCTTTGGAATGAGTTTAAGTGTGGTGATTGTTTATTCGCTCAGGCTGGCTCTTTGCAACCCCATGGGCTAAGGTCCACCAGGCTTCTCTGTCCATGGTATTCTCTAGGCAGAAATACTGGAGAGGGTTGCCATTTCCTTCTTGAGGGCATCTTCTTAACCAGGGATTGAACTCCAGTCCCCTGTATTGCATGCAGGTCCTTTTAGTGACTGAGTCACCAGGAAAGTCTAAGTGCATATTCAGATAAAAATCATGGTACTTTCTGGCTAGTACCCTTCAGACTCTCTGCTCCACCTACATTGCTATTGTCCTAGTTTCAGTCCTCCCATGTAGATTCCTAGTTTCAGGGCCTCCCAAAGGTATGTTGGCAGCTCTTCAGAGGGAATCCTTACCTGCAGAAACACCGCCATTTCCGGCTCATCCATAAACTGTATGCCTGACTCAACCAATTTGGACACGTTCTCCAAATGGTCAGAATACTTTTTGATGAGAGCACGGACATGCTCCAGCTTCTCCTCTTGGGTTCGGGTGATGACTTGGGTCATTTCATTCTTCCTCTCCTCCAAGATGCCATACAGGTAGTCAAACTTCTCACAGAGTTCCTGCTTCTGTTTTCTGCAGCATTCCTGTCAGTTGGGTTAACTACTGTTAGAGAGTGTTCTAAAGAGTGTCTAACTGGAGAAATCACCTGGATATTTCATAAGAGAAAATTTACTCATGTAGGATATTTTCCTTACGTTTCCCTTAGGCTGTCCTTTTGGTATACATATCTACAGTGTTGCTATGTTGAAAATCCCATTTTTGTCATATTTGATACTTAGACCGTCCCAGATCAATCAAATTGGCTAAATGGATGGGTGGCATTTTATTTTTTTGGATAAGCCATGCAGCTTGCAGGATCTGAGTTCCCTGACCAGGGATTGAAGCCCACACCATAGCAGTGAAAATGCTGAGTCTCAACCACTGGACTGCCAGGGAATCCCCTGGATGATTTCTCAGTCTAGTATTCTTTATAATTGGAGAATTCTGTAGATATCAGGACAGATATGGTTTTAAATGATACCTTAGTTACATAGCTTATAGTTTTATATCTTGCTTTGGAATGAGTTTAAGTGTGGTGATTGTTTATTCGCTCAGGCTGGCTCTTTGCAACCCCATGGGCTAAGGTCCACCAGGCTTCTCTGTCCATGGTATTCTCTAGGCAGAAATACTGGAGAGGGTTGCCATTTCCTTCTTGAGGGCATCTTCTTAACCAGGGATTGAACTCCAGTCCCCTGTATTGCATGCAGGTCCTTTTAGTGACTGAGTCACCAGGAAAGTCTAAGTGCATATTCAGATAAAAATCATGGTACTTTCTGGCTAGTACCCTTCAGACTCTCTGCTCCACCTACATTGCTATTGTCCTAGTTTCAGTCCTCCCATGTAGATTCTTTCAAAAAAAAAAAAATGATTTGCTTGGCTGCACCTGGTCTTGGTCGCAGCATGTAAGATCTTCAGTTCTTTAGGTATAGCATGTGAGATCTAGTTGCAGCATATGAGATCTGGTTGAGGCATGTGATATCTAGTTGAGGCATGCAGGATCTAGTTCCCCAACCAGGGATTGAACCCTGGACCCCTGCATTGGGAGCTCAGAGTCTTAGCCACTAGACCACCAGGGAAGTCCCTTTCCAGAAAGATTCTGAAGCTTCCCAATGACCTCTGCATCCGGAATTCCCCCATCTTGTCAACTGCAGCCAAACTCGTTTTCCTGAAACTCAGTGCCTTTTCTCTGTTATGGCTCCCGGTCACCCAAAGAATAACATTTAAACTTCATAGCTAGCTTTCCAGCCTGTCCATGGCCTGGCTCCAGCTTTCCTTCATAATTTTCTACTTTTCTGCATCACGTACCTTGTTTCCAGCAAAAATGAACCACTCTCATTGTGTTCTCCCCTCTGTTTAGAATGTGTTCCCCCAACTCACAGTTGCAAACTCCAAGCAACCTTAAAGACACTGTTGAACTACCTCTTCTTCCATAAAGAACCTCTGACTGAAAGTCATCTTTTCCTCCTCTGAAGTCCTGTCATGGTGACTGTTTATGGCAGATATTCATCAGACCCACTAATTATCCAATATTATCCAAGAGAGGGAAAAACTGGATCGAATCTTTGATTCCTAGAGAGAAGGTCTGCATGGGAGGTCAGGCTCATGCATTTGTACTGTGTGGCACACCTTTCTCCTGGACCATCCAGCTCCCTTTACTTCCAGTCCATGTGTAAATGCTAAGTCATAATTAACTTTGCAGTTGGTCAAATCACTGGCCTTTCGTTTTTCAAGTTCCAGTGAGTGTAGTGTGTGTGTGTGTGTGTGCGCGCGTGTGTGTGTGTGTGTGTCTGTTTATCTGTCCATCTCCTTGGACTTGACCATCTCCAGATCCAAGACCTCTATAACAGAGCAGGTTCTGAGCTGAGATGGTCCAACCAACGTCTCCTGCCTGCCTGGTAGAGTCTTCTTGGAAACTCAGCCAGTTTATCTGTGACTTCTCTGACCGTCATATGACCCTAATTATATGTTTTCTTGTAATTTTAGTAAACATCGGTCTCTGTGATGCTATGCATTGCTTTCGTCCTTTCCATGAGTTTCTTAAATACCTAAATTGTAGTCTAGGTAGATAGATTGTAGCCTTCAGAAGAGATTCTAGGTCTGCCTAGGACACATATCACTTTGGACAGTAGATGTTCAGTAAATATCTGTTGAATAGATTTTTTAAAATTATGTCTTATTTTCCCACAATTCATATGCTATTCTCGGAGTAAGGAAGCCAAAAGAATGAACTAAATCAAATGACTGATTATGAAGATATTCCTTAAATGTGCAAGAAACACATCCCTCCCCTCACTGCCTTCCTTGGAACAATCAAGTCTCATCCAATTTCTAACCAATTATAAATACAATGATTGAAGGAGATCCAATGGCTCAAACCATTTTAATAGTAAATACCAGGTATTTCTGTCATCCACTCATCTGTTCATTCATTTAAAAAACAAATATTAGGCTTCCCTGATGGTCCAGCGGGTAAAGAGTCCGCCATGCAGTGCAAAGGACACCAATTCGATCCCTGGCCCGGGAAGATCCCATGTGCTGCGGAGCAGCTGGGTTGGTGTGTCTAATTACAAGCCAGTGTTCTGAAGCGCATGCACCCTGAGCCAGTGCTCTTCAACAAGAGAGGCCACTGCAATGGGAGGGCCACAAATGCCAAAGAATAAAGATGGATGAAAAATAATGACTTAGATGCAAAAAAAAAAGAAAAATCTTTTAAAAAGAAACAAATCTCTTTTAATATATATTAAAATATATATATTTGTTTGGCTGTTCTGGATCTTAGCTACAGCACAAGGGATCTTTACTTGTAGCAAGCGGGATCTAGTTCCCTGACCAGGGATTGAACCCAGGGTTCCTGCACTAGGAGCACAGAGTCTTAGCCACTGAACCACCAGGGAAGTCCCCTAACAAACAATCCTCAAGTGTGACAGTTACATCGGCCAGTATCCAAGACTCTGGTGATCCAACAATGAGTTAAACATGTTTCTTGTCCTTAAGGAGCTCACAGTTTACCTAAAGAGAAGGGCTAAGGACCAGTAATGTAATAGGACCTAGCAGCCTGAACAATCAAACTGTGTTAGAGATTCATACCAGGTTTTATAGAAGAATAGAAGTGGGGCCTTAATCAGCCTCTGTGTGCAGAACATTTGATGGTAGCAGGAGGGGTTTCCTCAGGGGAAGCTTCTTGGAGGAAATGTTGCCTGAGTTTGGCACAGAGGATGAGGAGAAGCAGAGGAGGCACTGGGCGGGGATTAAAATGCATGGAGTCTCGGCAGTTTTCAAAATCCTATGACAGGGGCCAGGCAGGAAGGGCCCAATTGCTGGACTTCCCAAATTTCCATCTGTTTTCAGCCATTTAGCTTGAGATTTGGACCATTATGGGGCTTCCCTCGTGGCTCAGGCGGTAAAACATCTGCCTACAGTGCAGGAGACCTGGGTTCAATCCCTGGGTTGGAAAGATCCCTGAAGAAGGACATGGCAACCTACTCCAGTGTTCTTTCCTGGAGAATGCCATGGGCCGAAGAGTCTGGTGGGCAAGTTCATGGAGTCGCAAAGAGTCAGACATGACTGAGCGACTTTCACTCACTCTGAACCATTATGAGGCCTAGGCACTGTAGTCCATTAGTATCCTCCCGACCAGACTATCTTTCACTGTATCACTTACTGTTCTAAACTTACAGGCAACCAGGTGCCCATTGCATTCCTTAAATATGCCTTTGGTATTCAGACACTCTGCTGTTTTCTGTGATCATGTATTGGTTTCTAACTAAAACAAATTGTGCTCTTGAAACATTTATAATGATAACTATATTAAGATATAGTATTGGTAGAATGTTTTTATTTCATAAGAGTTTTCTTCTCCATGATTTAAAATGTGTGAGAACATTCAAGCCTATCAAAGCCAAATGTTCTGCAGTGAGACCGATGGGAAGTCATGGGTCACAGCTAGTGTATTCTCTTGCTGCTGCTGTTCAGTTGCTAAGTCATGTCTGACGCTTTGTGACCCATGGACTATAGCCCACCAGGCTCCATGGGGTTCTCCAGGCAAGCATACTGGAGTGGGTGCCATTTCCTTCTCCAGGAGATCTTCCCGACCCAGGGATTGAGCCTGCATCTCCTTACTGGCAGGCGGATTCTTTACCACTGAGCCACACTGGAAGCCCAGTGTATTGTCTTAGTCATATAAAAATTAGATCACGTATTTCAGGCATCTGATATCGAGTTGGTTGTATTATTTTATTCCTATTCTGCTTTAAAATTTTTTTTTAAATATACTTTTCTTTATTTTTCACTGTGCTGGGTCTTTGTTGCTGTGTGGGCTTGTCTCTAGTTGGGGTGAGCAGGGGCCACTCTAGCTCCAGTGCATGGGCTTCTCATCACGGTGGCTTCTCTCATTGTAGGGCCCAAACTTTAGGATGAGAGGGCTTCAGAAGTTGTGGCTCTGGGGATTTAGGTACGCAAGGTCAGTAGTTGCTCCCCGGCATGTGGACCAGGGATTAATTCATGTTTCTTGCATTGGCAGGCAAACTCTTTACCACTGAGCCACTGGGGAAGCCCTCTATTTTAAGTGAAAAGAAAAAAAAAGCCTGCTTTTTAAAAAATGGTTTGTGCTATATTGAACTTGAATAAAATTACTGTCTTTTTAACAGCAACTATCATTTGCTTATATTTTACAGTACCTGAAATACTAACCCCTGCATCATGTGGACTTTATTGTCATTATATGACTACATATGGTATAAAGCACTGATGATGTTACCTGGCATGCAGTAGACACTCTGTCAGTGTTTGTGCAATTTAGATTCCCTTCTCCTTCATTTTAGTCACTAGTACTGAATGACTGAAGGCATTTAAAAGCAGTTCAGTTCAGTCGCTCAGTCATGCCCAATTCTCTGCAACCTCATAGACTCCGGCATGCCCAGCTCCCATGTCCTTCACTGTCTCCCAGAGCTCGCTCGGACTTAAGTCTGTTGAGTCGGTGATGCCATCCAAGTTGTTTCAGAAACATATGCATTATAACTCTTTTAACAAGAGTTGCTAAGTGCTTACTAGGTGTCAGACATTATAAGATCTAAAACCTGTCGTACTTTCCAGTGTTCAGAGGGATGGGAGAAAAGTTATTGTATTTTCTAATTTCTAAGAGGAAAACCTCAGTTCTTTTTTTTTCTCTTACTGAACATGCCTTTATATAATTCTTTGAAAAAAAATATGTAAGAGATAACTGTTTCTCTAATAGAAAAAAAAATGCATGCTTCTGTTTCAGAATTAAGAAATTGGTATTTATGAAGTTTTAGAAATTCACTTAAGATGTTCATGTTAACTTAATGTCATATTCAAATGAGAAATGGAAATACTCTATGAAATGGAAATTCTGTTTTTTACACATACTCTCTGTGGTAGAAGCAACACACAAGATGTTGCATGGTCAACCTTCAATCTTTCTGGACTAGAAGACCTTCAAAGTGCTGTAGAAGTCAGGGAACAACAAACACCTCAAGTTGATAAACTATCCACTTGTCCCCTGAGGTAATTAGGGAACAGGTATATATGCTATGGAAAAAAAAATACACACACATATACACTTTCAGAAGCCACCTTGCTACTGATAGCGATTGCTTTGATGTCAGTACCCACAGTGCCTTTGTAAATGAGGGCCTGGCAGAGTCTTTCTAGCAACCTAAAAATGGAATGGAAAATATGTGGACTCTGCACTATCAAAATGTTGGCAGACAGCATGCTTTAAAGGATGACTGTTACCTGCAAAAGCATGATAGCAACCATGTTTATCTCACAAAAAAAGAGCCTCACCTCAAAGATTTCTCCTTGTTTTTATCATACCTTTTCATTTATTTGAGGAAAAAGGCATGTATATGACTACATATGGTATAAAGCACTGATGATGTTACCTGGCATGCAGTAGACACTCTGTCAGTGTTTGTGCAATTTAGATTCCCTTCTCCTTCATTTTAGTCACTAGTACTGAATGACTGAAGGCATTTAAAAGCAGTTCAGTTCAGTCGCTCAGTCATGCCCAATTCTCTGCAACCTCATAGACTCCGGCATGCCCAGCTCCCATGTCCTTCACTGTCTCCCAGAGCTCGCTCGGACTTAAGTCTGTTGAGTCGGTGATGCCATCCAAGTTGTTTCAGAAACATATGCATTATAACTCTTTTAACAAGAGTTGCTAAGTGCTTACTAGGTGTCAGACATTATAAGATCTAAAACCTGTCGTACTTTCCAGTGTTCAGAGGGATGGGAGAAAAGTTATTGTATTTTCTAATTTCTAAGAGGAAAACCTCAGTTCTTTTTTTTTCTCTTACTGAACATGCCTTTATATAATTCTTTGAAAAAAAATATGTAAGAGATAACTGTTTCTCTAATAGAAAAAAAAATGCATGCTTCTGTTTCAGAATTAAGAAATTGGTATTTATGAAGTTTTAGAAATTCACTTAAGATGTTCATGTTAACTTAATGTCATATTCAAATGAGAAATGGAAATACTCTATGAAATGGAAATTCTGTTTTTTACACATACTCTCTGTGGTAGAAGCAACACACAAGATGTTGCATGGTCAACCTTCAATCTTTCTGGACTAGAAGACCTTCAAAGTGCTGTAGAAGTCAGGGAACAACAAACACCTCAAGTTGATAAACTATCCACTTGTCCCCTGAGGTAATTAGGGAACAGGTATATATGCTATGGAAAAAAAAATACACACACATATACACTTTCAGAAGCCACCTTGCTACTGATAGCGATTGCTTTGATGTCAGTACCCACAGTGCCTTTGTAAATGAGGGCCTGGCAGAGTCTTTCTAGCAACCTAAAAATGGAATGGAAAATATGTGGACTCTGCACTATCAAAATGTTGGCAGACAGCATGCTTTAAAGGATGACTGTTACCTGCAAAAGCATGATAGCAACCATGTTTATCTCACAAAAAAAGAGCCTCACCTCAAAGATTTCTCCTTGTTTTTATCATACCTTTTCATTTATTTGAGGAAAAAGGCATGTATCTTGAAGCCGTTTCAGGCTGCGTACCTCCCCTCACTTCTCTGTGTACTTTCTGACCTTTTCACGTTTACTTTTTCAAACATGCCAGGCTTCCCTGGTGGCTCAAACAGTAAATAATCTGCCTGCAATGTGGGAGACCCAGGGTCAATCCCTGGGTGCAGAAGACCCCTGAAAAGGGAAAAGCTACCCACTCCAGTATTCTTGCCTGAAGAATGGCATGGCTTGTCTATGCATCGCAAAGAGTTGGGCAGACTAAGTGACTTTCACTTAGAAGTGAGTAGGTAACCTACAGTGTTCATCTTAAAAACACCATTTAGGTGTTGCCTTTATAGAAAATTCTTTGTGTTGTCTTTATAGAAATCTTAACAAATTGACTCACTCTAATTTTTAGCCATCCTTATAGTTTAGTGGCAATAAGAAAAAATAAGATGCATGACTGCAAAGAGAACATTTTTTCTCAGAAAAAAAAAAAGAATCAACAATAGATGATCATGTACTAAAGAGCAGATAGACAGCGTGCCAATCAAAGCCCCATTATTAGGTTTTTATCATTAGCTTTTCAGTGGCTCACCCTTTCTTTCCCCAGGCATTTATTTCCCTCTGAAAACAATCTTATTTGTTTGCCATATTGTCTAAACTCATCTCCTGGAATCAAACCTTCTTGAGAGCAGGAACATTTTCTGTTGATCTCGTCACTATTTCCTAGTATTATGTGTGCAGAATATGGCATATAATATGCACATGAGAAATATGGCTTGAACAGTTGGATGAATGAGTGATAGATGAATTGTATTCAGGAACACTCAGTCTCACTAACAAGTGTCATTCAACACTCAAAAGAAAACAGCAAAAAATAGCTAGGCCAAAAAAAAAAAGAAAACACCTAGGCAACTTCAGGGAAGACATTTAATTCAGGACAGTTTTTTTTGTTTTTTGTTTTTTAATCCATACAATAAGGGATGGGCTTAGATGATGGCTAAATTCCCTTCTGACTCTATAGTTCCAAAGGCTCTATAACTTCAGGTAAAGGTGGAGACAGCTAGAGTCCTCAGACTGCAAAGTGCCCCCCCCATATATGTGTGTGTGTATGTATATCTATATATCTATATAGACATACACATATATATATGTTTCACCTTTTTCTATGCAAAGCAAGTTTCAGAATAGCCATTGACTGCACTGAAATGGAAATTATACATTCTAGCCCAGCGATGCCAGTCCCAGCTTGGAACTGTGTCATGGCCATGACAGGAAAACCCAAGACAATTGCGACCACGGCTCTTGCCATGTAAGGAGCATGCCTCTGTGACCAAAATAGAGCTGAAGATAAGCTCTGAGCCCACCACTTGTCACTGAGCAGCTGTGGCTCGGCCCGGTCCGTTCATATCTCTACGACATTCCTCAGCTTTCCACACACCCTTGTTCAAAACAGCGGCTCTGGGTCTGGTGGGGTCCACCTGGCCTCATTTGACATAGAGAACCTCAAAATTCCCTTCACTAAGCCAAACAGGCTTTCATTCCCTCTCCCCTAGACACCCTCCCCAAATCAGACAGTAGGTTAATAATGCAAAAGGAAGAGCTACATTCGCGTAGGATGATCCTCCTGAAGAATTCAAGTCTGACCCTTCATGGGTAAAGCCCAATTCCAGCTACAATGAGCACATGAGAACCCTCATCTCTGCCAGGCTGCCATGACAAGTTAGAAAACCATCGCCCCTGAAGGCTCATCCTTGCCCCACCAGCTCAGGGCCTCTGTGTGGTGCTTAGTGGAAGAATTCTGTTCAGCAGCCAGGAGTCTCGGGACTCCCACGCTTAGGTTCTTTTCCACCCCATGGTGTTGCAACCCTCTCACGTCAGAAGAATAATTATGCTATAACTCAAGGTTTCAGGGGGAGTCCAAATCAAGAGAAAAAACACTCAGTCTCACTAACAAGTGTCATTCAACACTCAAAAGAAAACAGCAAAAAATAGCTAGGCCAAAAAAAAAAAGAAAACACCTAGGCAACTTCAGGGAAGACATTTAATTCAGGACAGTTTTTTTTGTTTTTTGTTTTTTAATCCATACAATAAGGGATGGGCTTAGATGATGGCTAAATTCCCTTCTGACTCTATAGTTCCAAAGGCTCTATAACTTCAGGTAAAGGTGGAGACAGCTAGAGTCCTCAGACTGCAAAGTGCCCCCCCCATATATGTGTGTGTGTATGTATATCTATATATCTATATAGACATACACATATATATATGTTTCACCTTTTTCTATGCAAAGCAAGTTTCAGAATAGCCATTGACTGCACTGAAATGGAAATTATACATTCTAGCCCAGCGATGCCAGTCCCAGCTTGGAACTGTGTCATGGCCATGACAGGAAAACCCAAGACAATTGCGACCACGGCTCTTGCCATGTAAGGAGCATGCCTCTGTGACCAAAATAGAGCTGAAGATAAGCTCTGAGCCCACCACTTGTCACTGAGCAGCTGTGGCTCGGCCCGGTCCGTTCATATCTCTACGACATTCCTCAGCTTTCCACACACCCTTGTTCAAAACAGCGGCTCTGGGTCTGGTGGGGTCCACCTGGCCTCATTTGACATAGAGAACCTCAAAATTCCCTTCACTAAGCCAAACAGGCTTTCATTCCCTCTCCCCTAGACACCCTCCCCAAATCAGACAGTAGGTTAATAATGCAAAAGGAAGAGCTACATTCGCGTAGGATGATCCTCCTGAAGAATTCAAGTCTGACCCTTCATGGGTAAAGCCCAATTCCAGCTACAATGAGCACATGAGAACCCTCATCTCTGCCAGGCTGCCATGACAAGTTAGAAAACCATCGCCCCTGAAGGCTCATCCTTGCCCCACC
This sequence comes from Tragulus kanchil, assembly GCA_022376925.1. Lineage (NCBI taxonomy): Eukaryota > Metazoa > Chordata > Mammalia > Artiodactyla > Tragulidae > Tragulus > Tragulus kanchil. Next base: position 28,707,009 of record JAIOJX010000002.1, on the reverse strand, counting down.
AGCTCAGGGCCTCTGTGTGGTGCTTAGTGGAAGAATTCTGTTCAGCAGCCAGGAGTCTCGGGACTCCCACGCTTAGGTTCTTTTCCACCCCATGGTGTTGCAACCCTCTTCACGTCAGAAGAATAATTATGCTATAACTCAAGGGGTTCCTGGCATCAGGGGTTTGCTGGGCTAGTCCAAATCATTTAAAAGACCCTTGAGAAACCCTCTGAAGGCTGTGTCCTAACTGAAGGCTGAGGATCAGGTGAGCCTGCCCTGATTTAAGCCTCTAGGTTCACTGAAACCACGAGACCCACCCAAGGCCAGTCAAGCAGCTATTTCACTCCCTCCCTCTGTTGACAGTGTTTCAAGTTATCACAAAGCCTGAAGCACAGAGCGAAGATATCCTGCCCTTCATGTCCAGTTTTTCTTATTGCAGGGAGGTGCTTCACCCTGCCATCACAGCTGGTCAAGACCTTGGAGTCTTATTCCAACAGCGTTCTAAGGACGCTCCAGGGGCTCAGAGGAGTATTAGCATCATTAGGGGAAGGGTGCTCTTTCCGAGTGTGAGAACAAGGCAAGGTAACACTCCCGGATCCCCCAGCCTGTGCCTCTCGCCTGCTTAGCAATCACAGCAACACCACAAAGAAGGCTTAGTAACTGCCCTGTACCACTGAGAAAGATGAGGGGCAGGGAGCAGAAGTGACTTGCCATGATTGTATCATTAAGTGGCACAGCTAAAATTCAAAACTGAACTCTTCTTTAAGCATCTGTTTCCTTTGCCGTGCTCAGTCGTGTCCAACTCTTTGGGATTCCATGGACTGTAGCCCGCCAGGCTCCTCTGTCCATGGAATTTCCCAGGCAAGAATACTGGAGTGGGTTGCCATTTCCTCCTCCAGAGCATCTTGCCAAACCAGGGATCAAACCCACATTTCCTGCATTGACAGGCAGATTCTTTACCTCTCCACCACCTGGGTATCTGTTAGGTAGCTTTAAAAATTCTGGCCTCGTTATTGAAATGGTTCTTATTATATTTATTCCTTCATATTTGTAGCTGCATGGACAGTGTCTCAAAGCTGTTTGGGTAAAATCACTCGTTTGAAGGGACTTCCCTGGCAGTCCAGTGGTTAAGACTACATTTCCAATATAGCGGACGTGGGTTCAGTCCCTGGTCAAGGAACTAAGATTATGGCATGGCTTTTTAAAAGGAGGGTGGAATCACTTTTGGAAATATAATGGATCTGTCATCATTGCAAAATCATTGGGAAATTTTATTAAAGGTGTCAGTTTTTAGGTATTGAAAAAGCTCAAAATCAGATATTTTCAGCTCTTTCCGCTAGATGGGCTTCCACAGAGAACAAAATTATTTCTAGGCTGGCTGCCTGGGGAGGACTAGGGTAAATAGTCTGCTCTCTTGGGTTTCCAGTGACCTTCCAGTAGTCATGTATGACTGTGAGCGCTGGACCATAAAGAAGGCTGAGCACTGAAGAATTGATGCTTTCGAACTATGGTGTTGGAGAAGACTCTTGAGAGTCCCTTGGACAGCAAGGAGATAAAACCAGTCAATCCAAAGGAAATCAACCCTGAATATTCTTTGGAGGGACTGATGCTAAAGCTGAAGCTCCAATACTTTGGCCACCTGATAGGAAGACCAGCTTACTGGAAAGGTCTTGATGCTGGGAAAGATTGAAGGCAAAAGGAGAAGGGGACGTCAGAGAATGAGATGGTTGGATGGCATCATCGACTCAATGGACATGAGTCTGAGAAAACTCTGGGAGATAGTGAAGGAAGGGCAAGGAACCCTGGAGTGCTACAGTCCATTGTGTCTCTGAGTTGGACATGACTGAGCTACTGAACAACAATAGGATAGGTGCCATGTTAATGGTGAGGAATGAAAGTCAAGCACATGTTTCTGGAAGCAGAGAGCTCCCGAGACAGTGCAATCCTCCACCCTCAGCAGCAGCCTCCCTCCCCTATGCCAGTCTGTCCCAGCACAGCTCCAGGCCTGGAGAGGTAAATGCAGCTTTAGATCATCTGGGCTTGTCTGGAACAGCCCAGAAGGCCCTCTAACAACCTGCCATCATGAGCTCTGAGAACATCTCAGAGCCAGGAGGACTAAGAAGACTGCAGATTCCTCCATCCACCTTCAGCCCACGGAAAACAAGGAACGCCCCTCCCCACAACCCAGATCAGGCTGCCCTTTTGTGGCAGCAATCCACCTCAAAGCCGCTCCCATCACCACTCCAGCTCCCATCAGTCATGGTTTTTAAAGGATAACAAGGAGCCCGAATAAGCTTGACTCTAAGCTCGGCATCTCATGAGTTGAGCCCAGGGGCCTGGGCCTGCTTTGCCCAGCCCTGCAAGGCATTACATGATTAGGGACAAAATTAAACATCTCCAGGAATGGATACTACAACCAAAGGGCAGGTGTCAGGGCCTCACAGGGAGAGGCTGAGTAACTGGGGAAGGATGGTGCCCACCCCCGGGGCTGCTTCAGCTCCTGTCCCTACAGGGCTCTTCTCCAATCAAAGAAGAGAACTCTGTAACAACAGAACCCCACCCCCTGGCTGGGAGAAGATGTTTCCAGGCAGGTGGTGAGCAGAGCCAGAAAGGAAAACCACCACGCTGGGCAGGACAGGACACAGAAGCGCTCAGCCACCCTAACTGCTGGTACAGAATCTGGCAGGGGAGACTCCAGGGGCTTCACTGCACAGTGCCCTGCTGCGGGGCCTGAGAGGCGACCCTGGCTCTGCAGGCGGTCACCTGAGTGATTCCAGGTGCATGGCGGGGCCGTCTATAGCCATGTCTCTGCACGCAGGGCCTCTTCAAATGGAGGATATGGGCATCATGTAGGAATTGTAAAATCAGAGGCCTCCATGGGGCTCTGAGCCAACCCCTACATTTCCAGATGAGCTGCTTCAACTGATCTGAAAGAACTGTGCTTATCAGAGCCGCATTCATTCATATATTCCTTTTTACCTTATTTTATGGGTTGTTTTTTAAATTCTTAGGCTCACTTTAGAAAAATGAGATGTACAGGAATATGTAAGGAAGGCCTTGAAAGTCCCACTTATTTGCTGCTCTTAAACTTTGGGGCTTTGGCATTCCCCCTCCATGAATGTATATGGAGTTATTTATGAATCCAGACATTCTGTCCTGTCTATGTACCACTTTTTCATCTGAAGTTAAAATTCCAGAAGTGGATTAAACAAGTAAAAGGGATAGGCACTTTTAAGCCTCCTGCCAATTCCCTAGTGGTTCAGATGGTAAAGAATCTATCTGCAATGCGGGAGACCCAGATCCCCTGAAGAAGGACATGGCAACCCACTCCAGTATTCTTGCCTGGAGAATTCCATGGATCAAGGAGCCTGGTGGGCTACATCCATTCCGTGGATTCACAAAGAGTCAGACACGACTGAGTGACTAACACCGACACACAAACACACACCAATTTGCAGACGCATGTGGCAGCCTTGGCGGGGACAGTGGCACACCTCCCTCCAGGGAACCTCCTGGAAAAGGGTGTCCATTCGCCCAGTGTTCTAATCAGGGATCAGAGGGGCGATAATGCCGACCTTCACTGTCAGAAAGTTCATCCTGATAGCGACATTAACTCCCTTCTGTGGACTGAGCTCCAAACCGGTTCCTTCTCATCTTGTTCTCAATGAAAAGAAAACCAGCTGCTTCTCTCTGAGCCACTGACCGGCCTCCAGGAAGAACACCTGCTCTCAAGCCTCTCTGTGCCCTCAGTGTCCTCTGGTGCCACCTAAACAGAGCTGAGCCCTTTGTACTTGCTCAAGGCCCAATGCACCACCCAGGACCTTTCTTGTTTGTTCTCTAGCTTCTACATCCCAACAGAAAGCTCGTTCCCCCGACAGAGGTCTCTGATGAAGCCTGAGCAGATGCTGGTATAGAGATGACCTCATTTGCCCACAAGCAACCAACTCCTATTTATACCCTCAGTACTCAGGGTGGATACCATATGTAGGAATTGTAAAATCAGAGGCCTCCATGGGGCTCTGAGCCAACCTACATTTCCAGATGAGCTGCTTCAACTGATCTGAAAGAACTGTGCTTATCAGAGCCGCATTCATTCATATATTCCTTTTTACCTTATTTTATGGGTTGTTTTTTAAATTCTTAGGCTCACTTTAGAAAAATGAGATGTACAGGAATATGTAAGGAAGGCCTTGAAAGTCCCACTTATTTGCTGCTCTTAAACTTTGGGGCTTTGGCATTCCCCCTCCATGAATGTATATGGAGTTATTTATGAATCCAGACATTCTGTCCTGTCTATGTACCACTTTTTCATCTGAAGTTAAAATTCCAGAAGTGGATTAAACAAGTAAAAGGGATAGGCACTTTTAAGCCTCCTGCCAATTCCCTAGTGGTTCAGATGGTAAAGAATCTATCTGCAATGCGGGAGACCCAGATCCCCTGAAGAAGGACATGGCAACCCACTCCAGTATTCTTGCCTGGAGAATTCCATGGATCAAGGAGCCTGGTGGGCTACATCCATTCCGTGGATTCACAAAGAGTCAGACACGACTGAGTGACTAACACCGACACACAAACACACACCAATTTGCAGACGCATGTGGCAGCCTTGGCGGGGACAGTGGCACACCTCCCTCCAGGGAACCTCCTGGAAAAGGGTGTCCATTCGCCCAGTGTTCTAATCAGGGATCAGAGGGGCGATAATGCCGACCTTCACTGTCAGAAAGTTCATCCTGATAGCGACATTAACTCCCTTCTGTGGACTGAGCTCCAAACCGGTTCCTTCTCATCTTGTTCTCAATGAAAAGAAAACCAGCTGCTTCTCTCTGAGCCACTGACCGGCCTCCAGGAAGAACACCTGCTCTCAAGCCTCTCTGTGCCCTCAGTGTCCTCTGGTGCCACCTAAACAGAGCTGAGCCCTTTGTACTTGCTCAAGGCCCAATGCACCACCCAGGACCTTTCTTGTTTGTTCTCTAGCTTCTACATCCCAACAGAAAGCTCGTTCCCCCGACAGAGGTCTCTGATGAAGCCTGAGCAGATGCTGGTATAGAGATGACCTCATTTGCCCACAAGCAACCAACTCCTATTTATACCCTCAGTACTCAGGGTGGTACCATCCTGAGTGCTGATTCATGGCCTAGCGATGAAGTCGTATTTGGCCTTCACTGTGAATAAGGGAAAAGGAAAAAAAATGTAATAACACTTGTGCTGTCCATTTCAGAATCTCTTTGAGCTCTTCACCAAGAGCAAGCACCAGGGTGATGCCTGGGGAGCCACCAACGCTGGGGCTCAGGTGTGGTCCACCCGCCCTTGGAGTCACTGAACCCACCTCGATCGTCTTGCAGGTGTCCTCCAGCTGGCTGATCACCCCCTGCACCCGATCGTTGCTTCCCACGAGGACAGCAATGCCATCACTGAGCTCAGACTAAGGGAGAGAAAAGAGGGATGCAAGATTTTAGGGGCTTTCTAGTCACCCACGGATTGTGGGTTCATCTTAGGACTGTTGTCATGGGTTCTCAGGCTAGGGTCCATGGAACCCCCTAAGGAGAAACAGTGAGGCGGAGAGGCCTGAGAACCTCCTCATCCATAAATAAACTTCTGGAAGGATGGCTGTATAAATGCATTTGTTTGGGAAGAAGTTTCACAGTCGTCATCAAATTTTTAATGAAGATTGAGGTCCTACTAAAAACATTAAGAACACCGAATTACAGGCCACAGAGAATAGCACATTCAAGATAAAGAATTCTAAGAGGGCTTCCCTGGTGGTTCAGTGGATAAGGACACTGCCTTGCAGTGCAAGGGGTGCCAGTTCGATCCCTGGCCTGGGAAGATCCCATGTGCCGCGGAGCGGCTGGACCGATGTGTTCAACCACCGAGCCGGAGCTTTGGAGTGCATGCGCCCAGAGCTGGTGCTCTGCGACAAGAGAGGCTACTGCGATGGGAGGCCCACACAGGCCAAAGAACAAAGATAAATAAATGAAGGATCAATAGAAGTGGCCAAAAATTAAAAATCAAAAAAATTTAAAAAGGATTCTAAGAATTCTAAAAACTGATTATAAACTGAATGGAGAGCAGTATGTAATATTAGGGGCCAAAACTGAATTATTTGCCTAGTGCAACTCTGGATCAGTATTTTGTCTTGTTTATGAGGTATTTGTTTTTAATTTTGGCTGCCTTGGGTCTTTGTTGCTGCACACAGGCTTTCTCTAGTTGCCTAGAGTGGGGGCTACTTTTCATTGTGGTGCACAGGTTTCTCATTGTGGTGGCTTCTCTTGTAAAGCGCGGCCTCAGTAGTTGTGGCACACAGGCTTGGTAGCTCCAAGGGGGCATATGGAATCTTTCCTGACCAGGGATCAAACCCATGTTCCCTGCAGTGGCAGGCAGATTCTTAACCACTGGACCACCAGGGAAGCCCTAAGAACTAGTTTTACTAGGGGAATATTCATTTATTCATTTTTATTCAACATATACTTGTGAGGCACCATCTGTGTGCTAGATGCGAATACTTGTATATTAGACTAAGTCAGTACAGATTTGAAACTAACATTCCACTGTTTTCAGGGGAAAAAAATTTTCTCCAACTTCAAACTCCCCTCAGACTCTCTTGACCTGAAATTGACCTGAAGCAACTCCATTGTTCCTACTTAGGATCCAGGAATGAATGGGACTCTGGAATACTACATGCTTGGTCCAATTCTGCCTTCAGCTTCTCTATGATGTTGGGCAAACCATGTAATCAATTTGGACCCTAATTGTCTCACATATACACTATGAAGAGTGGATCAGGACAGAGGTTGTAAAACATCTTACAGGTGCAGAACCCTTTCTCCAAATGGGAGTTTATATATACTCCCAGTAGGTCAAAGAAAAGCTACCTTGGCCAAACAGGAGCAGAGTGAAAGTCCCGCAGGCGGCCTCATCCGCCCCCACGCCCACCCCTTGTGTTCTCAGGGCTCTGAGGAGAATGGTGTGATACACATACCATTCAGTTCTAACAGGCTATGACTTGGGGTGGGGGTGGGGCATGTAAAAGGAAAGTGTGGGATAAGTCGTAAGTGAGTTGAACAATAAATAAATGTTACAGCTCTTTTGCTAAATCCTGCTTCTTTGCCAGTTGGTACTCACTGGTTATCACTGGTGTTGCCCAAAGGTGTGGCTTCCAGGTTTGGTTCCAGTTTAGTATTTGATCAGTAAATACTAAGTATGGAGTCTATGATTCTTAGAGGAAGAAGCTGAGAAGTGGAGCTGCTCCAACTCTAGATGCTAAGATTGGGCTGCCGCTCTCTGGGCACACAGCCCCTCGGTCATTTGCATCAAATGGATAAGTTCCTACTTGCCTGTGGGTGAAGCCAGGCTGCCAGGTTAGAGAGAAGCTGGGAATGAGGGGGCCATGCTGAGGCCCTGGAGTTGGGGTGGAGAAGTGACCGTGTGTCAGACCCCGAGCAGGCCTTCCGGGCTGACTCAGAAGCCAGTTTAACCCATGCTTGAGGACCAGCCCAAGGAAACATTTAAGGAAATGTCACTCATTATAACTCTGGCAACAATGGAAAAGGCCTTGAGAAGAGCCAAAGGCATCTTTAGTTGATGATCAAAACAAAATATTCATTTATTCATTTTATTCAACATATACTTGTGAGGCACCATCTGTGTGCTAGATGCATACTTGTATATTAGACTAAGTCAGTACAGATTTGAAACTAACATTCCACTGTTTTCAGGGAAAAATTTTCTCAACTTCAAACTCACCTCAGACTCTCTTGACCTGAAATTGACCTGAAGCAACTCCATTGTTCCTACTTAGGATCCAGGAATGAATGGGACTCTGGAATACTACATGCTTGGTCCAATTCTGCCTTCAGCTTCTCTATGATGTTGGGCAAACCATGTAATCAATTTGGACCCTAATTGTCTCACATATACACTATGAAGAGTGGATCAGGACAGAGGTTGTAAAACATCTTACAGGTGCAGAACCCTTTCTCCAAATGGGAGTTTATATATACTCCCAGTAGGTCAAAGAAAAGCTACCTTGGCCAAACAGGAGCAGAGTGAAAGTCCCGCAGGCGGCCTCATCCGCCCCCACGCCCACCCCTTGTGTTCTCAGGGCTCTGAGGAGAATGGTGTGATACACATACCATTCAGTTCTAACAGGCTATGACTTGGGGTGGGGGTGGGGCATGTAAAAGGAAAGTGTGGGATAAGTCGTAAGTGAGTTGAACAATAAATAAATGTTACAGCTCTTTTGCTAAATCCTGCTTCTTTGCCAGTTGGTACTCACTGGTTATCACTGGTGTTGCCCAAAGGTGTGGCTTCCAGGTTTGGTTCCAGTTTAGTATTTGATCAGTAAATACTAAGTATGGAGTCTATGATTCTTAGAGGAAGAAGCTGAGAAGTGGAGCTGCTCCAACTCTAGATGCTAAGATTGGGCTGCCGCTCTCTGGGCACACAGCCCCTCGGTCATTTGCATCAAATGGATAAGTTCCTACTTGCCTGTGGGTGAAGCCAGGCTGCCAGGTTAGAGAGAAGCTGGGAATGAGGGGGCCGATGCTGAGGCCCTGGAGTTGGGGGTGGAGAAGTGACCGTGTGTCAGACCCCGAGCAGGCCTTCCGGGCTGACTCAGAAGCCAGTTTAACCCATGCTTGAGGACCAGCCCAAGGAAACATTTAAGGAAATGTCACTCATTATAACTCTGGCAACAAGGAGTGGAAAAGGCCTTGAGAAGAGCCAAAGGCATCTTTAGTTGATGATCAAAGAAAAATATTATAAGCCTGGAGTAAAAAATTATCCGGTTACCACCTATGGACTGAACCTCAAATAATGTTGGAGCAGCTTGAGCTGGGACTGACCCCCATAATAGTTAGTATTCATCTTCAGCAACCTCTAACGGGGCAAAAACAGCGACCCTTCCCCTCTACGCCCCTTCCTGAGCCTCTGCATCCTTTCCTCCCCCACCTTCCCCACCGCCCTCCAGAGCATGGAGAGCAAAAGTGTCCAGTGTTCCTGGTCCTTCCGGCTCCACCTTCCCCACCGCTCCGCCTCAGGTTCCTAGCGTCCTGCCAGTTGGGCATCTCTCCTTCCAACACACAGGTTCTCGGAAGGGGCTTCAGAGGAGGGGCGGGAGGGCATGTTACCTTCTGCCTCTGGAACACGTGCGTGAGGGGAGCCACCTGGCAGTCCTTGTGCGCCCCGAAGACCTTGCACAGGGAGCAGGTGGGCACTTCGCAGTTGAGGCAGTAGATGTTGATGCGCTCGTCTTCATGTTCCTCACACATGGGTTGGTCGGACTTCTTTTCTGGTCTGGGGAAAGGGAGGCGGATGAATGCATCTGTTTGCTGCAGAGCCAGGTGGCTGAACCCCCAGCCCCGCCCCAGCCTTGTACCCCCAGCCACCCCACAGGAGAGACTTCCAGGGCCCCTGGCATGTGCTCAGAGCGCTCCAAATTCCCTACGGGTTTAGCAGCAGCAGCGTCCTGACCAACTATCAACCAGCCTGGGATGAGGACAGGGGAACTCTGACCTGCAGGATTTGCCGGTTTCTGCGGAGTGAGGGATCCCCCTTGGCCGATTGCAAGGTTTAAAAACCGAATAGTGCCAATTCCTGAAAGTTCAACATTGGATTCTTAGGCACTGCTTCAGCACCAAATCCACACATTCACACATCTCTCAAGAGACATTTTACAAATATGGGTAAAGAAGAGGAGGCTGCTGACAAACTAAATCTTAAGTATGCACCAGCTCTGGGGAGGCCAGTTACCCCACCGTCGGACTCTGGCCCAGCAGAAGGAGCAAGAATGGAGCTGGGCTAAGGGAGCCCAGATCTCTGATTATTCAGGTCAGCTCTGGTCAGAAGTGCTTGTATATAAAAGGAAAAATGTCAGTGAGTGCTTTGGTAATTTGTTTGGGTCCTTCCTACCATTAGCACAGAAAATTACACGTACATAACTTGCTGAGGACTCCGCAGTGGTTAAGAGAGGTAGTATGGGCTCAGTGGACGCGAACAACTGTACGGACGGCTCAAGGCAATAAGGAAAATACAGAATGCTGTTCTGGGACGTGGTGGAACCCCGAAAGCGCACAGATAATCCCCAAGCTTCAGTCTGCCAATAGGTCAGCACTAACCAAAACTTTTCAAAGTTGCCCATGTCAGATTGGAGCATTGGGTTTGTACCTGCCAGTGAGGGGATGATCAGCAATGAAGAAGCATGAGAGAGGCAGTGACAAGCCACTGGTGCTCAAGAATCACCTGTTGCCTGCGAAATCACCTGGAGCAGCCCAGGTTCACACAGCCCATCTGTTCCCCTGACCATCAGCGAGGCTTAGGTGTTATTACATCAGTGTCAAAATTGTGTCACCTGTGGTGCTTACGGGCATCCCTGGTAGCTCAGCTGGTAAAGAATCTGCCTGCAATGTAGGAAACTGTGGTTCAGTTCCTGGGTCAAGAAAATCTCCTGCAGAAGGGATAGACTACCCATGTCAGTATCCTTGGGCCTCCCTGGTGGCTCCGTAGGTAAAGAATCTGCTTACGGGGGGCTTCCCCTGGTGGTCCAGTGGGTAAGGACACCTCCTTGCAGTGCAAGGGGCGCCGGTTCTATCCCTGGCCTGGGAAGATCCCACGTGCCGCAGAGCGGCTGTACTGATGTGTCCAATTACCCAGCCAGAGCTCTGGCGCGCATGCGCCCAGAGCCGGCGCTCTGTGATGACAGACGCCACCGCGATGGGAGGCCCACAGGAGCCAAAGAACAAAGATGGATGAAAACAGAGAAATGAAAGACCAATAGAAGTGGCCCGCCTGGCCCCTCCCACTCCCCGCCCCAAAGATAAATAAATAAAATAAATGTTTAAAAAAAAGAAGAAGAATCTGCTCACGGACTTCCCTGGTGGTCCAGTGGGTAAAGAGTCCACCTTGCAGTGCAAGGGACACCGGTTCCATCCCTCACCTGGGAAGATCCCACATACGGAGGAGCGGCTGGACTGCTGTGTCCATTATGAGCCAGGGCTCTGGAGCACATGTGCCCAGAGCTAGTGCTCTGCAACAAGGTGGGAGGCCCACACAGGCCAAAAGAATAAAAATGGATGAAAATAAATAAATTTTAAAAACCAATAAAAGAGGCCAAAAAATTAAAAAAAAAAAAAAGAAAGGAATCTGCCCTCAGTGCGGGAGAACTGGGTTTAATTCTTGGGTTGGGAGATCTTCTGGGGGAGGACACCGCAGCCTACTCCAGTATTCTTGCCTGGAGAATCCCATGGACAGAGAAGCCTGGCAGGATGAGACAGAGGAGCCTGACAGAGGAGTCCATGGAGTCATAAAGAGTCAGACACAACTGAGCGACCAAGTGCTTTAGACTTCCTCTGGAGATCACGGTAAGGGTCCGGCTGACTGGAAGTGGAGGTGTGGCCTGCTTACACGAAATCAGGGATTTTGGTATGCCCTGTCCAAAGCCTGAGGCTGTTGATCATTTTCAGAAGCGTTTGGAAGCCTTAAATACAAAGCCAAAAGGTTTCCTCATTTGCTTTAACACGTGATTATTTAGAGGCATCTCAGATTGGGGAGGGAATTTTTATTTTACTGAAGTACGATTGATGTAAAGCATTGTTGGTCCTTGCTGTCTTCAGTGAAGCCAGAGGGTAGTGTCTAAAACTGCAAAACCCAGGGAGAGGAGCTTCTAGTTGCGGACCCACAGCACTGGGTGATAAACAGCAGAACAACTGAAAGAACTACACATCACTGACTCTGGGAAGGAGGCTTGGCGTCCAAGGGAGAGTGGCCACGAATGCAACCCTCTTCAGAGGCCTTGTGGTGCTGCTGGAATGTTTAAAAGTATGTGTATGCACAGGGATTGCTTTGAGTTGTTGCTGTGTGTTTAGTCACTAAGTTGTGTACTACTTTAGTGACCCCATGGACTGTAGCCCACCAGGCTCCTCTGTCCATGGGATTCTCCAGACAAGAATACTGGAGTGGGTCGCCGTTTCCTCCTCCAGGAGATCTTGCCCATCCAGGGATCGAACCCACATCTCCTGCACAAGAGACATCTCCTGCATTGAAGGCAGATTCTTTACCACTAAGCCACCAGGATAAAATAGGCAAACATTGTAATGAGGTGATACCGATAATCACAACCTCACAAGATTGTGAACATTAAAGAATTACATACAATTCGTGTGTATAGCACTGCTGAATCCAGTGGCTGACATGTATTCAACACTTATTAGTTTAATTTACTGTATTTTAATTATCATGTTCATTATAAATAGTAATGAAGTTATTTCCTTCTCTCATCACCCCACCTCCACCCCTGTCTGTGGTTAGTTCACCATCCAGCAGAAGGCAAGATAAGAAAGCCAGGTTGGGAATCCCCCAGTGGTCCAGCATTGAAGCCTCCATGCTGTCACTTCAGTGAGCATGGGTTTGATCCCTGGTCAGGGAACTAAGATCTCACGTGCTACACTTCATGGAGGGACTCCCATCCCCCACTAAAGAAGGGCCAGGTTTTGGGGGGTTTAGATCTCATTCGTAGACCTTCCCGTGATGTAAGCATTGGTTGGTCCTTGCTTTTGTTGGCTTTAAAACAAAGCCAAAAGGTTTCCTCATTTGCTTTAACACGTGATTATTTAGAGGCATCTCAGATTGGGGAGGGAATTTTTATTTTACTGAAGTACGATTGATGTAAAGCATTGTTGGTCCTTGCTGTCTTCAGTGAAGCCAGAGGGTAGTGTCTAAAACTGCAAAACCCAGGGAGAGGAGCTTCTAGTTGCGGACCCACAGCACTGGGTGATAAACAGCAGAACAACTGAAAGAACTACACATCACTGACTCTGGGAAGGAGGCTTGGCGTCCAAGGGAGAGTGGCCACGAATGCAACCCTCTTCAGAGGCCTTGTGGTGCTGCTGGAATGTTTAAAAGTATGTGTATGCACAGGGATTGCTTTGAGTTGTTGCTGTGTGTTTAGTCACTAAGTTGTGTACTACTCTTTAGTGACCCCATGGACTGTAGCCCACCAGGCTCCTCTGTCCATGGGATTCTCCAGACAAGAATACTGGAGTGGGTCGCCGTTTCCTCCTCCAGGAGATCTTGCCCATCCAGGGATCGAACCCACATCTCCTGCACAAGAGACATCTCCTGCATTGAAGGCAGATTCTTTACCACTAAGCCACCAGGATAAAATAGGCAAACATTGTAATGAGGTGATACCGATAATCACAACCTCACAAGATTGTGAACATTAAAGAATTACATACAATTCGTGTGTATAGCACTGCTGAATCCAGTGGCTGACATGTATTCAACACTTATTAGTTTAATTTACTGTATTTTAATTATCATGTTCATTATAAATAGTAATGAAGTTATTTCCTTCTCTCATCACCCCACCTCCACCCCTGTCTGTGGTTAGTTCACCATCCAGCAGAAGGCAAGATAAGAAAGCCAGGTTGGGAATCCCCCAGTGGTCCAGCATTGAAGCCTCCATGCTGTCACTTCAGTGAGCATGGGTTTGATCCCTGGTCAGGGAACTAAGATCTCACGTGCTACACTTCATGGAGGGACTCCCATCCCCCACTAAAGAAGGCCAGGTTTTGTTGAGATCTACAATTCGTAGATCCATTCTGAGGGAGGCCAGGGTCGACCAGCACCTGCCCTCCACACCAATGAGGTCCAGGGTTAATCTCACTCTGGTATATCCAGGTTATTCCAGAGTCACCTCATGTACCCTGAGGCTAGGGGTTCTGGGCTGGTCAAGCTGCCAGCCCTCGGGGAACAACTGTGTTTATGTTCAAGCATGTGCCCGAGCCCTGTGTACAATTTGTGGTTTTGCTACCAATTAAAAATGTCCCAGGGTGGGACGGGGGGAAGGGAGGATGGCTCGGGTGGAAGGGGTCAGGGATATACCTATGACTGATTCGGGGTTATGTGTAGCTGTAAACAATAAAACTCTGTAAAAGACGTATAACAGTAACTTCGCTGTACACCTGAAACTAATACAATATTGTAAAACAACCAAACCCACCCCCGCCAAAAAAAAAGTTAAAAAAAGAAATGTCCCAAAGGCAAGTCTGAGTTTCAGAAAGTGGTAGCATAAGAAGAATTTGATCACCACAAAAGCAGTCTACACAGCTCTGAGCTTTGATGTTGGAAATTTGGTTCATTATTTTTATACATTTTGCTCACCCGCACATGATTTTTGGCAGGTCCACCCACACTGACTTTAAAGTGAAAACCAGCCTATGTCTTGTAGTTTTACTCATGCTACCAATGCTAACACCTCCTCTTTTCCGGATTATGTAACAGTTACAGTTATTATTTCACCTCATTCAAGTTCTCACTGTGGCAAGTAGCAAAACAGAAAACTATTACAATAAGTACAGTGTGTAAGAAGATTTATGGGGTCACTTAGTCATCTAGCATTTAGGGACCTACTATTCTTTGCAAGTCACCGTTGTGGGCACTGAATCAGTTGTTATATAAACAGCCTTAATAATCAGTTATTAATTGGCTGGTTTTATAAGAGACAGTGTATCTTTTCTAAGAGACAGTGTATGTATCTTAGGCTTCCTTGGTGGCTCAGACAGTAAAGAATCTGGCTGCAATGCAGGAGACCTGGGTTCAATTCCTGGGTCACTTCATGGAGGGACTCCCATCCCCACTAAAGAAGGCCAGGTTTTGTTGAGATCTACAATTCGAGATCCATTCTGAGGAGGCCAGGGTCGACCAGCACCTGCCCTCCACACCAATGAGGTCCAGGGTTAATCTCACTCTGGTATATCCAGGTTATTCCAGAGTCACCTCATGTACCCTGAGGCTAGGGGTTCTGGGCTGGTCAAGCTGCCAGCCCTCGGGGAACAACTGTGTTTATGTTCAAGCATGTGCCCGAGCCCTGTGTACAATTTGTGGTTTTGCTACCAATTAAAAATGTCCCAGGGTGGGACGGGGGAAGGAGGATGGCTCGGGGGGAAAGGGGGTCAGGGATATACCTATGACTGATTCGGGGTTATGTGTAGCTGTAAACAATAAAACTCTGTAAAAGACGTATAACAGTAACTTCGCTGTACACCTGAAACTAATACAATATTGTAAAACAACCAAACCCACCCCCGCCAAAAAAAAAGTTAAAAAAAGAAATGTCCCAAAGGCAAGTCTGAGTTTCAGAAAGTGGTAGCATAAGAAGAATTTGATCACCACAAAAGCAGTCTACACAGCTCTGAGCTTTGATGTTGGAAATTTGGTTCATTATTTTTATACATTTTGCTCACCCGCACATGATTTTTTGGCAGGTCCACCCACACTGACTTTAAAGTGAAAACCAGCCTATGTCTTGTAGTTTTACTCATGCTACCAATGCTAACACCTCCTCTTTTCCGGATTATGTAACAGTTACAGTTATTATTTCACCTCATTCAAGTTCTCACTGTGGCAAGTAGCAAAACAGAAAACTATTACAATAAGTACAGTGTGTAAGAAGATTTATGGGGTCACTTAGTCATCTAGCATTTAGGGACCTACTATTCTTTGCAAGTCACCGTTGTGGGCACTGAATCAGTTGTTATATAAACAGCCTTAATAATCAGTTATTAATTGGCTGGTTTTATAAGAGACAGTGTATCTTTTCTAAGAGACAGTGTATGTATCTTAGGCTTCCTTGGTGGCTCAGACAGTAAAGAATCTGGCTGCAATGCAGGAGACCTGGGTTCAATTCCTGGGTCAGGAAGATCCCATGGCGACGGAAATGGCTACCACTCCAGTATTCTTGCCGGAAGAATCCCATAGACAGAGGAGCCTGGGGGGCTGCAGTCCACAGGGTTGCAAGAATCAGACGCAACTGAGCCACTATCACTTTCTGTCTGTCTTAAAGCAGGTAGATGTGTGTGTCTTTAAGGAATGAAATCAGATCTTAATTACAGCTGTGGTACTTTCCTTCTTCTCATGGGATTTTGGAAGCCAGGGAAATCGCTGATTCAGTGTATCCTCAGCAAGTCGTCCTCCCAGTGCCGTCTATATCATGGCACAATCTCATTTAGTTTTGAATCTTAAGCAGAAATGAATAACCATAGCGATTATAATAATTGTATGTTCTGTTTATGGGACAGCTTTCCTTCTAAGAGTCCCAGGCTCTTTCCTGGCAGATGTTCCGTGAATCTGTGTCTCCTACTAGGAAGCACAGTGAGGTCATTTCTAGATGGTCTCAGTGTCACTGTTGAGTGTTCAGGACTGGACTGACTTGTGTACAGTTGAAAAGGGCCCTTCACAACAAGCCTTCTAGGAATGGGCTCCCAGAGTGTTGTCTCTAGGAAAGGAATTCTATAGCTAGTGTAATACGATGAGGAAGAAACCCTTTTCCAAAAAACTGAAAAAATGACTGATATAGATGCTGCATGTCCATCAGCAGGTGCATGCCAAGAGTATACAGTCAAAATAGCTTAGAAATTAGGGAACCAGAGCCTGAGCTCCATTATTTTTCCCTCCCATGTCTCTAAACCCTAAGTTGCTAAAGCCCAGAGGTCTACCTTGTTTTGCTACTTCCCAAAGTCAGTACCATGACTAACTGTTAAGAGAATTTGGTTTTCATGATTATCCTCCAGGTAATTTTAAAATGAGACTGAACTGAGAAGGGACTGATTTTGGAAGATGCCATTTTGGTTATTTCCTGTAGAGTTTTGTACTCTGGTTTTTCTCTGTGTAGAATCTGGAGTTCTCAAGGACCCGTGAAGTGCAAAAACATCTACAAGGGCCATTCATACAAGGCTGGGGGTTGTGGACCCAGCATGATACCTCTTTCAATAATACCATCTAGATTTTATTCATGTGAATGAGTGACTTCATTCTTAAATTGAGACAAAAGTATGGGGCCCCCTTTCCTCCTGTCCTCCCAGGAGCAGCTCTCACTTCCCATTGGGAAAGACTGACATGGAAAAACATTTTCCCATAAAACAATCAGCCCGGGATGGGTGAACAAGCATTCAGTACAGTGACCCACTAACACAAACGATAAAAACAGGCCTCGAGCGTGTCTGACCCAGAAGGACCATACCTGGTGGACTCCTGCTTGTAGATGTCGATGATATTTTCCACCAGCAGGTTCCTCTGAAGCCCATAGATCCCGTGTCTGTCCAAAACGACTTCGTGTCTGCAGGATGGGCACCGAAACCGGCCCCCCGAGGCCACGGTCGTGCCTCCTCTTGTGGGCAGGTACGGGTTCGAGGCCTGTTCTTGCCAAGCAAGAAAAGTGGAATTGAGTGACGCCACAGGTCACTTTCCTCATCTTTCTCTCACTCTCTGTCACTACAAATATCAGCTCCTGCTTTCAGCTTGCCCTCAGATCACCTCACAGGTCTTATGAACCAGTGGTCCTAAAACGCGGGGCCAACATGGTCCAGGGTGACAGGCCATTTTCAGCATGAAGTACTTTTCCACCCAGCGTTTTCATACCCAGAGTTCCAGCTAGAGACTCCCACATGCATGTCTTGGGCAGTAATTCATTTACAATGTTGACATAGATTCCTTTTTTAAAAAAACATATATGATTCTTGGTATTGAAATAAAATTAGATTTGAGAGGAGAAGGTTGACTGCAATGCGCAAAGCAATCGCTTTAAGAACTTTTTCTTTTTTCCCTTTTGTAACACATGCAACCTTTCTAAAGAAATTCCCCTCAAAGCAAAGCCCTGGGTTTGGAGAAGCAGGAGATCTCTCCCCGACTCTGCATGCCAAACCAACCTACCTGGAAAATGTCACTGGCACATTTTCTACACAGGTTGTGCTGGCAGGGAAGGATGACCACAGGCTTGGTGAACATCTCTAAGCAGATGGGGCAGATGAGCTGCTTCTCCAAGTTGTCCATGGTCTGCTGCTCTTTGGAGAAAGACTTATAATTCAAAGAAGCGCTCATCTCCTTGCTGTCCCTGGGTGCTCCGCCAGGGAAAGGCAGCTCCTCAAGTGACTCCTGGAAATAATTTCCAAGGATTGGGCGGTCAAGTGTCCTTTACGTTTCTTTCAACGGAGGACATTGTTTCGGGCCCAGGTTCACAGTGGCGCTGGAGCTGTTTTTAGCAGCCGGTGGTCACGTGACCGCAGACTGACTTGTCCATATAAGCCGGTGACAGGAGGATGGATTCTGACAGGTGACAGGGAACAGGGGCCGGCCTTCCCTCCCCAGGGAGAGAGGAGAGTGGGTGGGAGGGAGGATTACAAGCCCCATTTAGACGGGGCTGCGAGGAGAAAAGGTGAAACTGACAGTTGTCAACAACAAATGTAAATGTGGGTGCCGTGTCGCTGAGCTGTGCCCTCTGAGTGCTCAGGAAGGACGTGATGGGCTTCCAGCACCGGGGAGAATACAGTCCAGGAGGCTCACCAAAAAAGCAATGCCATTTCTGCCTTGAGAATTTAGGAAGCGAGTCACTTAAAGTAGTATGATCACATTGTCTTCGGCGAAAACAAAGAGAAACATGCCCTGAATATCATTATCCTGGCTTCACAAGGATAATCAACTAAAAAGACTTGCTCAAGGACTTCCCTGGTGGTCCAGGGGCTGGGACTCTGTGCTCTCAATGCAGGGGGCCTGGGTTCAATTCCTGATCAGGAAACTAGATGTCACATGCCACAAGTAAAGATTCCGCATACCGCAACTAAGGCCCAGCACAGTCAAATGGATAGTTATTTTAAAAATGAAAAAGTGAAAAGACTTGTTTAGTGGTAAATAGTTCATCTTTTTTTTTGGGGGGGCCACTTCTATTGATCCTTCATTTATTTATCTTTGTTCTTTGGCCTGTGTGGGCCTCCCATCACAGTGGCCTCTCTCCACACAGAGCACTGGCTCTGGGCGCATGCGCTCCAGAGCTCCGGCTGGGTAATTGGACACATCAGTCCAGCTGCTCTGCGGCATGTGGTATCTTCCCAGGCCAGGGATCAAACCGGCCCCTCTTGCACTGCAAGGCTGTGTCCTTACCCAGTGGACCACCAGGGAAGCCCCTAAATAGTTCATCTTTATGAGGATTGTAAAATGGAAACAGTTCCAACTTAAAAACTGATTTCAAATCTTTCCACAAAATTCTAAAAATGTCTAAACACCAGTTGATGATCCATCTTTTTTTTTTTTTAAGTTGTATAATAAAACTCTGAGAACTCCCTGGCAGCTAGTGGTTAAGACTTTACCTTCCAGTCCAGGAAGTGTAGGTTCAACCCCCGGTCGGGGAGAGCTAAGATCCCACATGCCTTATGACTGAAACAACAAAATACAAAACAGAAGCAATACAGGAACAAATTCAAAAAAGATTTACAAAATGTTCCCCTTTAAAAAAAAGAAAAAAAGAATCTCTTCAAAGAACCCCCCAAACAAAAACAAATGTAAATGTGGGTGCCGTGTCGCTGAGCTGTGCCCTCTGAGTGCTCAGGAAGGACGTGATGGGCTTCCAGCACCGGGGAGAATACAGTCCAGGAGGCTCACCAAAAAAGCAATGCCATTTCTGCCTTGAGAATTTAGGAAGCGAGTCACTTAAAGTAGTATGATCACATTGTCTTCGGCGAAAACAAAGAGAAACATGCCCTGAATATCATTATCCTGGCTTCACAAGGATAATCAACTAAAAAGACTTGCTCAAGGACTTCCCTGGTGGTCCAGGGGCTGGGACTCTGTGCTCTCAATGCAGGGGGCCTGGGTTCAATTCCTGATCAGGAAACTAGATGTCACATGCCACAAGTAAAGATTCCGCATACCGCAACTAAGGCCCAGCACAGTCAAATGGATAGTTATTTTAAAAATGAAAAAGTGAAAAGACTTGTTTAGTGGTAAATAGTTCATCTTTTTTTTTGGGGGGGCCACTTCTATTGATCCTTCATTTATTTATCTTTGTTCTTTGGCCTGTGTGGGCCTCCCATCACAGTGGCCTCTCTCCACACAGAGCACTGGCTCTGGGCGCATGCGCTCCAGAGCTCCGGCTGGGTAATTGGACACATCAGTCCAGCTGCTCTGCGGCATGTGGTATCTTCCCAGGCCAGGGATCAAACCGGCCCCTCTTGCACTGCAAGGCTGTGTCCTTACCCAGTGGACCACCAGGGAAGCCCCTAAATAGTTCATCTTTATGAGGATTGTAAAATGGAAACAGTTCCAACTTAAAAACTGATTTCAAATCTTTCCACAAAATTCTAAAAATGTCTAAACACCAGTTGATGATCCATTTTTTTTTTTTCTTTTTTAAGTTGTATAATAAAACTCTGAGAACTCCCTGGCAGCTAGTGGTTAAGACTTTACCTTCCAGTCCAGGAAGTGTAGGTTCAACCCCCGGTCGGGGAGAGCTAAGATCCCACATGCCTTATGACTGAAACAACAAAATACAAAACAGAAGCAATACAGGAACAAATTCAAAAAAGATTTACAAAATGTTCCCCTTTAAAAAAAAGAAAAAAAGAATCTCTTCAAAGAACCCCCCAAACAAAACCCTCTGGTATGCTCTTAACTCTTCCTTTTTCCTGGTCTTCCCTCATCCAGTTCCCCTTTACCCCTGTGCTATGTGCTAAGTTGCTTCTGTTGTGTATAACTCTGTGCAACCCTATGGACTGCCAGGCTCCTCTGTCCATGGAATTCTCCAGGCAAGGATGCTGGAGTGGGTTGCCATTAACTTATTGACTCAGGGATCTAACATGCATCTTTTATGTCTTCTGCATTGACAGGTGGGTTCTTTATCACTAGTGCCATCAAAACACACAAAAAAACTTTCACAATCTTTAAAAAGGTAAATTTAGTTTGTACCAGCAACTAGTAATGAGGTAGTAACAGGCACATGGGTAGCAAACTCCTTATTTTATTTTATTTTCCATGTAATGGAGGACAGGCAGCAGTGCCTTTTTCGGTAGAAGTGAAAATGAAGTCCTGCTTCTATGGGTTTTGTCTGGTTTGAAATACTTACACACTTGCATTATTTACCAAGTAGATTTTTTAAAAATAATAGTTTCTCTGGTCATTTCTGATCATTCTTGGTCTGCTCTTGACTCATCGATTTTCAATTCTGATATTTGCCAGGATTTTGTGAAGCAACTGGTTTACCTTTATGTTTTACTTAAATATTTAAAATCAGGTCAAAAATGAAATAAGAAACACACGTCTATTTTATTTATTTATTATTTTTGGCTATTCTGGGTTTTCACTGCTGCCGCAGCCTCTTCTCTAGTTGCAGGGAGTGGGGGTTACTCTCTAGTTGAGGTGAGCAGGCTTCTTGTTGCGGTGACTTCTCTTGTTGTGACTCCTCTAGGGCACACAGGCTTCAGCAGCTGAGGCACAGGGGCTCCATAGTTGTGGCCCCAAGGCTTTAGAGCACAGGCTCCATAGTTGTGGCTCATGGGCTTAGTTGCTCGGCAGCATCTTCCCAGATCACGGATTGAACCCGTGTCTCCTGCATTGGCAGGCAAAATCTTTAACACTGAGCTACCAGGGAAGCCCAAGTCTATTTTTTTTTTTTAATGTAATGCATTTGCTGCTTTATTTCTCTTTTATTTTAAAAATCCCATGCAATGAACATGTTTTGTTAACATAGCCCCAGTGTGCAGTTAATTAGCAATAAGGAGCAGGTTGTTGTGACTGGTTATGTGTGTCCTTAGTGCAGTCTGCACTTAGCGCTTAGTGAGGAGCTAATAAGCTCTATTAGCTAATGATAAGTTATATGGATTCATGAACATTTCAGGGATCTTTGGAGAATTTTGTTATTCCTTTCAGCATCTATTTAGCAATTACACTGAAGGTGGCGATGGGTGACATTATTTTGCTGAGTTGATTCAGTTCACCTTGCCTAGACAGTCAACTATGTCTTATTTCTACATGGCTTTGGAGGTCTGAGTATACCACAAGAGCTGTTTTCTAAGAAAGATGAAGTTTCTACTGTAAAAGATCTTACAACCTACAAAAAAGCACTTTTACCAAGTAGATTTTTTAAAAATAATAGTTTCTCTGGTCATTTCTGATCATTCTTGGTCTGCTCTTGACTCATCGATTTTCAATTCTGATATTTGCCAGGATTTTGTGAAGCAACTGGTTTACCTTTATGTTTTACTTAAATATTTAAAATCAGGTCAAAATGAAATAAGAAACACACGTCTATTTTATTTATTTATTATTTTTGGCTATTCTGGGTTTTCACTGCTGCCGCAGCCTCTTCTCTAGTTGCAGGGAGTGGGGGTTACTCTCTAGTTGAGGTGAGCAGGCTTCTTGTTGCGGTGACTTCTCTTGTTGTGACTCCTCTAGGGCACACAGGCTTCAGCAGCTGAGGCACAGGGGCTCCATAGTTGTGGCCCCAAGGCTTTAGAGCACAGGCTCCATAGTTGTGGCTCATGGGCTTAGTTGCTCGGCAGCATCTTCCCAGATCACGGATTGAACCCGTGTCTCCTGCATTGGCAGGCAAAATCTTTAACACTGAGCTACCAGGGAAGCCCAAGTCTATTTTTTTTTTTAATGTAATGCATTTGCTGCTTTATTTCTCTTTTATTTTAAAAATCCCATGCAATGAACATGTTTTGTTAACATAGCCCCAGTGTGCAGTTAATTAGCAATAAGGAGCAGGTTGTTGTGACTGGTTATGTGTGTCCTTAGTGCAGTCTGCACTTAGCGCTTAGTGAGGAGCTAATAAGCTCTATTAGCTAATGATAAGTTATATGGATTCATGAACATTTCAGGGATCTTTGGAGAATTTTGTTATTCCTTTCAGCATCTATTTAGCAATTACACTGAAGGTGGCGATGGGTGACATTATTTTGCTGAGTTGATTCAGTTCACCTTGCCTAGACAGTCAACTATGTCTTATTTCTACATGGCTTTGGAGGTCTGAGTATACCACAAGAGCTGTTTTCTAAGAAAGATGAAGTTTCTACTGTAAAAGATCTTACAACCTACAAAAAAGCACTTTTTAACAACATACACTGTAGCCAAGTCTGTCCCTTTAAGAGGAATTCATTCTTTTGAAAAATATTTGTTGAGTGTTTATCCTGTGTCTTGAAAGACAAACAAGATACCAGTCATTTTCCTCAAGGAGCTCAGTCTGATAAATAGTAGAGATAAGATATGTGTTTATAGAACCAGTTTTTATCACATTTTGCTTTCAAAAGGTGACAAAGAAGTACAGAATTTCAGAGTTGGAGGAAGCAGGAGGGCTTCTTCATGGCTGGAATGGATCCACCGAGGCACCTAGACACCAGCATGTGTTGTTTGATGGGCGTAGGTGGGGCTTTGCAGCAAAGGCACAGCCAGAGCCTGTGGGGCTTTGGGCTGGAGTGCAGAGCCCGCTGCCGGCACATTGGCAGCCCATGAGCACTGAGCTGAAGAGTTTTCAACACATAATATCTTGCAGGGGCAATTCCCCGAGAGAGATGTGCCTTGGTTAAAGTCATCTAACAGTTGTGGCTGGGACAGATCAGCATGAAAGTGACCTGGCTAAAGACCAGATGGGACGTGGTTGCCAATAGCCTAGGTGAGAGGTCGTGACACCCTGGCACCGGGCGATGGACAGCAGTGGGGAAGGAAAGGTGGAAATGGACTCTGGCGGCTGCAGGAGTAGAATCCACAGGGGCGACTCAGATGGCTGAGCTGGAGCCACTGCAATGATGCGGACAGAGACGGCATAGTGAGTCAAGAGGTCTAGCGCCCAGTTAATTAGCAATAAGGAGCAGGTTGTTGTGACTGGTTATGTGTGTCCTTAGTGCAGTCTGCACTTAGCGCTTAGTGAGGAGCTAATAAGCTCTATTAGCTAATGATAAGTTATATGGATTCATGAACATTTCAGGGATCTTTGGAGAATTTTGTTATTCCTTTCAGCATCTATTTAGCAATTACACTGAAGGTGGCGATGGGTGACATTATTTTGCTGAGTTGATTCAGTTCACCTTGCCTAGACAGTCAACTATGTCTTATTTCTACATGGCTTTGGAGGTCTGAGTATACCACAAGAGCTGTTTTCTAAGAAAGATGAAGTTTCTACTGTAAAAGATCTTACAACCTACAAAAAAGCACTTTTTAACAACATACACTGTAGCCAAGTCTGTCCCTTTAAGAGGAATTCATTCTTTTGAAAAATATTTGTTGAGTGTTTATCCTGTGTCTTGAAAGACAAACAAGATACCAGTCATTTTCCTCAAGGAGCTCAGTCTGATAAATAGTAGAGATAAGATATGTGTTTATAGAACCAGTTTTATCACATTTTGCTTTCAAAAGGTGACAAAGAAGTACAGAATTTCAGAGTTGGAGGAAGCAGGAGGGCTTCTTCATGGCTGGAATGGATCCACCGAGGCACCTAGACACCAGCATGTGTTGTTTGATGGGCGTAGGTGGGGCTTTGCAGCAAAGGCACAGCCAGAGCCTGTGGGGCTTTGGGCTGGAGTGCAGAGCCCGCTGCCGGCACATTGGCAGCCCATGAGCACTGAGCTGAAGAGTTTTCAACACATAATATCTTGCAGGGGCAATTCCCCGAGAGAGATGTGCCTTGGTTAAAGTCATCTAACAGTTGTGGCTGGGACAGATCAGCATGAAAGTGACCTGGCTAAAGACCAGATGGGACGTGGTTGCCAATAGCCTAGGTGAGAGGTCGTGACACCCTGGCACCGGGCGATGGACAGCAGTGGGGAAGGAAAGGTGGAAATGGACTCTGGCGGCTGCAGGAGTAGAATCCACAGGGGCGACTCAGATGGCTGAGCTGGAGCCACTGCAATGATGCGGACAGAGACGGCATAGTGAGTCAAGAGGTCTAGCGCCCGCGTCCACCTCATCTGATCATGCGGGGAAAGGGACCTCACCTGGCTCGAGTTCAGTTCTGTTATCTTATCCATAGCCTAACTTAGCAGTGCAGAAAAGAAAACAGTCTGAAACTGCAAGGACTTTGGCACGGAGAAACCCCAATTGAATTACTTAATGGAGAACTGAGCTCTACTCTCTCCTTTCACTCTCCACCTTCTTGCCCTCAGTCTTTCAGTTCTTAGAACTGTCCCTGGAAGCCACAGAGGAAAACTAGCAAGCATCCGCCGGAAGAAGAGCCAAGTTGATGGATAAGAACCACCTTCTCCTCCTCTTCTCTCCTCCATGCCTGGCTCCTCCTCACTCTCAGAGACCAGACATCCATGGGGTGGGCATGAGTGCCGGGCAGAGGGACATGGAGGTAGCCCTCTGCTCCAGGGAGGAACCAGAAAATTACAGTCTGCTCCCATGTCATTCAGAGTCTCCATTGAGTCAGCTATGGCTCAGGGATGTTATTAAGCTGCCCAGAATGATGCCTTTTGAGTATAGAGGTCATGACCTCACTCTCTAAGCTACAGCACCCCATACTCAACAGCTTACTTTTTTCCATTAGAATTTTCTGAAAGGATGTAAATGTTCTGTGTCTGGGCTGTCCAACCTCCAGTCACAGGTAGCTACTGAGTCCTTGAAATGTATATAATGCAACTCAGGAAATGAATTTTTAATCTTATTTATTTTTTTTAAGTTTTTGGCTGTGGTGGATCTCTACTGTGGCACACAGGCTCTTCGTAGCTGTATGTGGGCTTTCTCTAGCTGCAGAGAGTGGAGGCTGCTCTTGAGTTTTGGTGCCCAGGCTTCTCCTGTTGCAGAGCATGGACTCTAGGGCATCATGGGGTTTTCAGAAGTGGTTGCCAATAGCCTAGGTGAGAGGTCGTGACACCCTGGCACCGGGCGATGGACAGCAGTGGGGAAGGAAAGGTGGAAATGGACTCTGGCGGCTGCAGGAGTAGAATCCACAGGGGCGACTCAGATGGCTGAGCTGGAGCCACTGCAATGATGCGGACAGAGACGGCATAGTGAGTCAAGAGGTCTAGCGCCCGCGTCCACCTCATCTGATCATGCGGGGAAAGGGACCTCACCTGGCTCGAGTTCAGTTCTGTTATCTTATCCATAGCCTAACTTAGCAGTGCAGAAAAGAAAACAGTCTGAAACTGCAAGGACTTTGGCACGGAGAAACCCCAATTGAATTACTTAATGGAGAACTGAGCTCTACTCTCTCCTTTCACTCTCCACCTTCTTGCCCTCAGTCTTTCAGTTCTTAGAACTGTCCCTGGAAGCCACAGAGGAAAACTAGCAAGCATCCGCCAGAAGAAGAGCCAAGTTGATGGATAAGAACCACCTTCTCCTCCTCTTCTCTCCTCCATGCCTGGCTCCTCCTCACTCTCAGAGACCAGACATCCATGGGGTGGGCATGAGTGCCGGGCAGAGGGACATGGAGGTAGCCCTCTGCTCCAGGGAGGGACCAGAAAATTACAGTCTGCTCCCATGTCATTCAGAGTCTCCATTGAGTCAGCTATGGCTCAGGGATGTTATTAAGCTGCCCAGAATGATGCCTTTTGAGTATAGAGGTCATGACCTCACTCTCTAAGCTACAGCACCCCATACTCAACAGCTTACTTTTTTCCATTAGAATTTTCTGAAAGGATGTAAATGTTCTGTGTCTGGGCTGTCCAACCTCCAGTCACAGGTAGCTACTGAGTCCTTGAAATGTATATAATGCAACTCAGGAAATGAATTTTTAATCTTATTTATTTTTTTTAAGTTTTTGGCTGTGGTGGATCTCTACTGTGGCACACAGGCTCTTCGTAGCTGTATGTGGGCTTTCTCTAGCTGCAGAGAGTGGAGGCTGCTCTTGAGTTTTGGTGCCCAGGCTTCTCCTGTTGCAGAGCATGGACTCTAGGGCACAGGCTTCAGAATTTGCAGTGGATGGGCTTAGTGTCCCTGAAGCAAGTGGGATCTTAGTTTCCAGATCAAGGATCAAACCCATGTTCCTTGCATTGCTAGGCAGATGACCACTGGGCCACCATCCCTAATCTTATGTTTAAATAACCATATGAGGCTAGAGGTTGCTATATTGAATACCAGCCCTAGAACACAAGATATTAAAAAAAAAAAAAACTGGAGAAAATTGAAACCTATATGAAGGTTTCTCTGGAAGGTATTTCTTTTTTGGTGGACTTTGTACTTTCTGGGTAGGGTGATATGGGATTCCTCTACCTCAAGAATAGATAAAAAAGCAATATCAACTTGCATTTTTTATTGGAGCATAATTGCTTTACCATGTTTTGTTGGTTTCTGTTGTACAACATAAGTGAATCAGCTCTGTGTATACACATAGCCCCTTCCTCTTGGACCTTCCTCCCACAGTCCATGCCTGTAGGTCATCACAAAGCACTGAGCTAAGCTCCCTGTGCTATACAACAGGTTCTCTGTAGCTGTCTATTTTACACATGGTAGTGTATATATATGTCAAGCCTCATCTCCCAATGCATCCCACCCTCCCCTTCCCGACCTGCATCCACATGACTGTGGTGGGAATATAAATTGATACAGCCACTATGGAGAACAGTATGGAGGTTCCTTAAAACAACAAAAAATAGAACTACCATACGACCCAGCAATCCCACTACTAGGCATAAACCCTGATGAAACCATAATGTAAAAGGACACAGGGCCTTCCTGGTGGTCCACTGGGTAAGGACACCGCCTTGCAGTGCAAGGGGTGCCGGTTCAATCCCTGGCCCAGAAAGATCCCACGTGCTGTGGAGCGGCTGGACCGATGTGTCCAATTACCGAGCCGGAGCTCTGGAGCGCATGCACCCATAGCCGGTGCTCTGTGACAACAGAGGCCACTGCGATGGGAGGCCCACAGGAGCCAAAGAACAAAGGTGGATGCAAATAGATAGATGAAAGACCAATAGAAGTGGCCCGCCTGCTCCCCTCCTTCCAACCTGACCCCCGCCCCTCCAAAAAAGGACACAATACCCCAGTGTTCACTGCAACATCAACTCTTGAGAGCAACTTGCAAAACAAGACGTTGCACTCTGGGAATAGGAGGTGTCAGTTACCAGAGATTCAGTATCAGGAATGCCACCCTTCCCAAGGATTCCAGAATGTCTTGAGCATTTCACCTACCCGTGTTCTTTTCGTCTCTTTAACATAGATAATTGCACGTTCAAGTACTTGAAAGTAATGTAGACTGAGCTCAAGGAACTAGCTAGTCATTCATCAAACAAAACAGACAGAAGGTGGAGCTAAAGGGAAGGAAAAGTGAGATGTAGTTTGAAGCAAAGTGATGTGGTAGGGTGAGCCCTGGTGGAGAAGACAAGAGCAGCTAGGAAGCTGACCTTGGCTCCAGCTCATCCTTAGGTAAAGGAAGAAGTCGTCTTCCTTCTTGTACCCATTGGAAGTGAGAAAGTTGGTGGTGACTAAATCTATACAGGTTTCTGTTTACCTTCCTCCCACAGTCCATTCCTGTAGGTCATCACAAAGCACTGAGCTAAGCTCCCTGTGCTCTACAACAGGTTCTCTGTAAATGTCTATTTTACACATGGTAGTATATATATGTCAAGCCTCATCTCCCAATGCATCCCACCCTCCCCTTCCCGACCTGCATCCACATGACTGTGGTGGGAATATAAATTGATACAGCCACTATGGAGAACAGTATGGAGGTTCCTTAAAACAACAAAAAATAGAACTACCATACGACCCAGCAATCCCACTACTAGGCATAAACCCTGATGAAACCATAATGTAAAAGGACACAGGGCCTTCCTGGTGGTCCACTGGGTAAGGACACCGCCTTGCAGTGCAAGGGGTGCCGGTTCAATCCCTGGCCCAGAAAGATCCCACGTGCTGTGGAGCGGCTGGACCGATGTGTCCAATTACCGAGCCGGAGCTCTGGAGCGCATGCACCCATAGCCGGTGCTCTGTGACAACAGAGGCCACTGCGATGGGAGGCCCACAGGAGCCAAAGAACAAAGGTGGATGCAAATAGATAGATGAAAGACCAATAGAAGTGGCCCACCCGCTCCCCTCCCTTCCCAACCCGCCCCCGCCCCCTCCAAAAAAGGACACAATACCCCAGTGTTCACTGCAACATCAACTCTTGAGAGCAACTTGCAAAACAAGACGTTGCACTCTGGGAATAGGAGGTGTCAGTTACCAGAGATTCAGTATCAGGAATGCCACCCTTCCCAAGGATTCCAGAATGTCTTGAGCATTTCACCTACCCGTGTTCTTTTCGTCTCTTTAACATAGATAATTGCACGTTCAAGTACTTGAAAGTAATGTAGACTGAGCTCAAGGAACTAGCTAGTCATTCATCAAACAAAACAGACAGAAGGTGGAGCTAAAGGGAAGGAAAAGTGAGATGTAGTTTGAAGCAAAGTGATGTGGTAGGGTGAGCCCTGGTGGAGAAGACAAGAGCAGCTAGGAAGCTGACCTTGGCTCCAGCTCATCCCCTTAGGTAAAGGAAGAAGTCGTCTTCCTTCTTGTACCCATTGGAAGTGAGAAAGTTGGTGGTGACTAAATCATTGAAACAGGAAGGGAAATATCAGACAGGGTGGCTATGGAGGCTGAGAATAGGAGACTGCTGAAGAACGAGGTTTGGTAGACTGGAACACTAGGCCATGAGTGGATGGAGACTTTCAGGTCAAAGTCCGGCACCAGTAAATTTCCTGAAAATCAGCTTAATCTCACGCCAGCACAGAGGCCAATGCTCAATATTTGGCAGACCAGGCCATCTTAAACTAAGTCAATGAGGTTGTTAATTCTTCCCTGCTCTATTGATCCATCCACCACCCATCCATCCCTATCTCTTCTTACACCAAAGACTCATGACATCTAAAAGAATACTCAACATTTTCCTTCTGTCTATATTGTCAATCTTTTCAATTTAGCTTTTTTCTGGCAATAGGCAGCTTGGATGTGTCATTATAAATTTTTTCATGAAAGGAAACATTTTACAAAATCGAAAGTAAAAAAGAAATTCACTCACCTGAAAAGTACTGAACAGAAGCTAACACTGTGGCATTTTCTTTCATTAGTTAGTTTGCAAACTTCTGGCTGAAAGCTTTTTTCCTTCTTGATATTTGCTCCTCCAAATCTGTTGTTTATGAATTTTATTTCATCATAAATATCTCTGAGGAAATGTTAGAAAACTAACATACTGTACTGCTGAACATTTCTTGGCATAATTCACAGCCAGAAATAAACAGTGGCCAAGAGAAACTTGTTTCCTTCATTGAACTTTACTGCTCCAATGCAAAACGTTCAGATGTCTTGAGCAGTATCAGGAATGCCACCCTTCCCAAGGATTCCAGAATGTCTTGAGCATTTCACCTACCCGTGTTCTTTTCGTCTCTTTAACATAGATAATTGCACGTTCAAGTACTTGAAAGTAATGTAGACTGAGCTCAAGGAACTAGCTAGTCATTCATCAAACAAAACAGACAGAAGGTGGAGCTAAAGGGAAGGAAAAGTGAGATGTAGTTTGAAGCAAAGTGATGTGGTAGGGTGAGCCCTGGTGGAGAAGACAAGAGCAGCTAGGAAGCTGACCTTGGCTCCAGCTCATCCCCTTAGGTAAAGGAAGAAGTCGTCTTCCTTCTTGTACCCATTGGAAGTGAGAAAGTTGGTGGTGACTAAATCATTGAAACAGGAAGGGAAATATCAGACAGGGTGGCTATGGAGGCTGAGAATAGGAGACTGCTGAAGAACGAGGTTTGGTAGACTGGAACACTAGGCCATGAGTGGATGGAGACTTTCAGGTCAAAGTCCGGCACCAGTAAATTTCCTGAAAATCAGCTTAATCTCACGCCAGCACAGAGGCCAATGCTCAATATTTGGCAGACCAGGCCATCTTAAACTAAGTCAATGAGGTTGTTAATTCTTCCCTGCTCTATTGATCCATCCACCACCCATCCATCCCTATCTCTTCTTACACCAAAGACTCATGACATCTAAAAGAATACTCAACATTTTCCTTCTGTCTATATTGTCAATCTTTTCAATTTAGCTTTTTTCTGGCAATAGGCAGCTTGGATGTGTCATTATAAATTTTTTCATGAAAGGAAACATTTTACAAAATCGAAAGTAAAAAAGAAATTCACTCACCTGAAAAGTACTGAACAGAAGCTAACACTGTGGCATTTTCTTTCATTAGTTAGTTTGCAAACTTCTGGCTGAAAGCTTTTTTCCTTCTTGATATTTGCTCCTCCAAATCTGTTGTTTATGAATTTTATTTCATCATAAATATCTCTGAGGAAATGTTAGAAAACTAACATACTGTACTTTCGTCTGAACATTTCTTGGCATAATTCACAGCCAGAAATAAACAGTGGCAATCCCAACTAGTAGCAAATACTTTAGCCTAAGGCCTTCCCAGTGGTCATGTCTGAACACTTTATCTGAGCTCCAAGGTCAAGGACGGTTGGCTCCACCCTCAATGTGCACAAGCTAGTCTTACCTCCCCTCTACCCCAGCCTGCTAGTGGATGTCTCTGAATTCACTCTTGCCTTCTGCAGTCTGTTTCTTATGTCATTCTCTATTTAAATCCCATTAATGGCCATATTACGTCGAGGATAAAGATATTAATCCTCACTGTGATCCCTAAGGCCAGACATGATTTGGCCCTTAGTTACATCTCTCACCCAACTGTCCAGCAGAAGGTCTAGTGGTTAAGACTCCAACCTTTTGTAGGGTGTGTGGGTTCGATCTCTGCTTGGGGAACTAAAATCCCACATGCTGTGTGGCAGAAAAAGAAAAAAGAAAGATGTGAGTGATAAATATGAGCCACTTATATGATGTTGAATTTGTAGTAGCCACATTAAAAACCAGAAACCAATGAAATTTATTTTATTAATATACTTTATTAAACCCCAAACCATATAAATTATTACCATTTCAACTTATAATCAGTATTTTAAATAATAAATTATCTGTAAATAAAAAGAATTTTACTTTTTCCCTTCCAATTTGGAGGTTTTTGCTTTTTTCTTGCCATATTGCACTGGTTAGAGACCCCAGAATAGACTTCCTTGCTTTTTCCCTGCGGAAAGCATTCCTATTACTATGTAAATATGTGTTTCTCAATGATGCCCTCTACCAGGTTGGAGAAGTTCCAAATCTACTGAAATGACTGTAGTTTTTCTTCTTTAGTACTGTGATGAATCACACTGAATTTTGAATCCTGAGCTAGTCGTGTATTCTTGGAAAAAAACCCACTTGATCATGATGTATTTTCCCTTTTATAAATTGTTGGATTTAATTGGATAATATTTTGTTGAAAAGCTTTGCATCTCTGTTCATGAAGGATATTGGTCTGTAGTCTTCTTGTACTATCTTTGCCTGGTGTTGGAATCAAGATAATGCTGGCTTTATGAAATAAGTTAGACAAACACTCCCTCTTCTTCAAGTTTCTGGAAGTTTGTGTATAATTGGTATTATTTCTTCCTTAAGTGTTTGGTAGAATCATTATGGGGGCGTCTGGGCCTGGTCTTTTCTTTTATATATATATATTTTTTTTTTTTATTTATATTTATTTGGCTGCATTGGGTCTCAGTTGTAGCACGTGGACTCTAGTTCCCTGACCAGGGATCAAACCCAGGCCCCCTGCATTGGGAGCACAGAGTCTAGCCACTGGACCACCAGGGGATTCCTGGTCTTTTTATGAGAGAAATAAATGAGGTAACACATGTGAATTAGAATTGTGCTTGACTTGTAGGAGGTACTCAATAAATCCTAGCTGTAATGTTGAAAAAATTCATCACGTTTTCTCCTGATGATTCACTTTTTAAAAATTCATCATATTTTCAATGAAAATAATAAATATTTAGTATAGAATTTAGAAAAGATTTTTAAATTTTGAGGAAGAAAAAAAAATCATAATAACCCTACTAGTCAAAGATCACTAGTATTAGCATTCTAGTGTATTCTTCAGTGCTTCCTATAGATAATTTATACTTGTTTATGTTATTATTGTTTATATTGAGCTCTACGTACTTTGTTCATTTAACATTCACTTATTAACATTTCCCGTCAATAGGCATTCTTAATAAACATAATTTCAAAAGCTCTACTTTTATAGGGTTGTACCATAATTCATTTAACTATAATTCTGCATATTTAGGATTGTTTTATTTTCTCTGCACAGGAGGCATTTCTTTCCTGCACATCCACATATTTTTATATAAACACACATATAAACCCTCAGAATTTTCCCTCCAGTCCTTCCCTCTATGGTATGCCAACCACATTCACTGTTGACAGCAAATGCTTATTGTGCCACCACTGGTGCAAGAGTTTTATGAGTTATATCTTAATTAAGAGGAGGTTCCATTATTATCATCCCCATTTTACAAATCAGAAAACTAAAGCACCAAATGCCAAGCAACTTGCCCAAGGTCCCCCAGCTAGGGACTGGCAAAGGCAAGAAAGGCTATCAGCTTCACAGGCCCTGTGTCTAACGGCTCAGCATCGTGCCTCTCAGCTTATACCCTCAGACTTTTTATTATGAATTCCATTCCACACCTGAGTT
The DNA here is from genome assembly GCA_022376925.1 of Tragulus kanchil. Classification (NCBI taxonomy): domain Eukaryota; kingdom Metazoa; phylum Chordata; class Mammalia; order Artiodactyla; family Tragulidae; genus Tragulus; species Tragulus kanchil. The sequence continues at coordinate 28,673,741 of JAIOJX010000002.1, read as the reverse complement.
GCTGATCTTCAACCATTGTTGGAATTCTCACTCAGTGCACTTCTCCCAGATGGGTGTTCTCCTCTTGGGTTTGGGGTGCATTCCTTCCTATTCCTTTACTTATTACCCATTTCTTACTCTTACACGTGTAACTTCACTGCCAGCCCCTCTAGTCAGCCAGCCGGAACACCCATCCTCCCAACCAGAAATGGGGACAAATCATCGGATAAGAGGATCCTGTTTCCTACTTTGTAAAATTTGTTCCCACAAAAATTATGATACATTTTAAGTAAATCATTATACATTCAATTAAGAGATTTTATTGAAAGGAATTTAAAATGGAGGCGGCCCTAGAAAATGAAATATACACCAATAAAACACGACAGGTTGTACGCACTGATAATAAAAATATACAGGTGATCTAGAATCCTGAAACAGACATAGGATAAAAGTTATTTTCATTTCTTAATTGTAATCCTCACAAAAGGTCTATCTCTGCCTTTGTCTAGACGGTTCATATTTTGTATGGAGAACCTCCGTATGGTTTGAGCTGCCTTTTCCTGGCGATAGTATCGGACATTGGGATGAAGAGACTTTTACCAGAAAAGCCTGTGTGTGTTCTGCTAAATTTCTGCATCTCTCAGTAACTGCCCATATCTGTGTTTGTTTTTGTCATGTCTTTGTTTAACCAGACAGGCTACTCTCAAGGTCAGCCTAATTGATTCCCTCCTGGCGGTAATCTTGGTAAACTCGCCGAAGTTACTTCCCGGGTGGAAAATGCCATTAGACTCCGCCTCCAACAAGAAGCCGCTGGGGTCGAGGGGCTTTCCCACTTCCTTATCCGTCCTCGGGTACACCCTGCTCTATCGTTTCCATCTTGGATCTGCCAAGAGCCAGGGATCCCCCTCTTTGCAGTTGCAATGGACCTGGAGTCCTCGCCTACTGGGCTCAACATAAGTTTAAAGCAGCCAGAGTCCTACTTTATTATTTTGTTTTTCTATCAGTTCACCCTAACGACGGGCAGTTTAGGGTCAGATGGGTCCCTTTAAGTGCGGCCATCAATCACAAACCACGAACCACTCAGAGAGCTAGCAGGCGAGAGTGCAATCTGTCGCCATTTTTGGAAAGAAAAAGAACCAGTTTCGTGGACTACACAAAGTAAACGGGTCTCAAATTTTTTTAATTGGAAAATTACCCCTGCAAGCACCCATTAGACCTCGTCTGGGAAGTTTCAGTGTTGGTAACCTGAAAAGCTTGCCTAACTTCTCACTTGCCCTATGGCTGCAATTTTACTTAGACTTGAACGAAAATCGAAAGAAAAACTACCCTCGGAGACCGGGAGGAAAAGAATGAAAACAAACTGGAGGATGCGGGCATCGATCCCGCTACCTCTCGCATGCTAAGCGAGCGCTCTACCATTTGAGCTAATCCCCCACCACTGGCCACGGCTGGTTATCTCTTCCTCTAGAGAGAGATCAGAGCATTTAGAACTGAAGACAAATATTTTTGACCATTTTGTTGACCCTGCTTCAGCGTTTAAGACCCAAAGAACAAAAGAAAAACCCTCTCCTTCGAGCCGGAATCGAACCAGCGACCTAAGGATGGCCGCGGACTTTCGTCTACAGTCCTCCGCTCTACCAGCTGAGCTATCGAAGGGAGTGGAAGAGCATTTTCCCAACTTACCTTCCTAACGTTTGCTCAGGTTTCTAGACTCTCATGTGAGTTTCATTTTGGTGATTCTCAGGTTCTCCGGGCACAGGATCCCCCTCGCGGACCCCTCACCCCGTCACGGCACTCGCATCGCGGATCTCGCCTGGGCTCTCAGAACAAGGTCGGGCCTGGCCCCTCGCCGAAGTTACTTCCCGGGTGGAAAATGCCATTAGACTCCGCCTCCAACAAGAAGCCGCTGGGGTCGAGGGGCTTTCCCACTTCCTTATCCGTCCTCGGGTACACCCTGCTCTATCGTTTCCATCTTGGATCTGCCAAGAGCCAGGGATCCCCCTCTTTGCAGTTGCAATGGACCTGGAGTCCTCGCCTACTGGGCTCAACATAAGTTTAAAGCAGCCAGAGTCCTACTTTATTATTTTGTTTTTCTATCAGTTCACCCTAACGACGGGCAGTTTAGGGTCAGATGGGTCCCTTTAAGTGCGGCCATCAATCACAAACCACGAACCACTCAGAGAGCTAGCAGGCGAGAGTGCAATCTGTCGCCATTTTGGAAAGAAAAGAACCAGTTTCGTGGACTACACAAAGTAAACGGGTCTCAAATTTTTTTAATTGGAAAATTACCCCTGCAAGCACCCATTAGACCTCGTCTGGGAAGTTTCAGTGTTGGTAACCTGAAAAGCTTGCCTAACTTCTCACTTGCCCTATGGCTGCAATTTTACTTAGACTTGAACGAAAATCGAAAGAAAAACTACCCTCGGAGACCGGGAGGAAAAGAATGAAAACAAACTGGAGGATGCGGGCATCGATCCCGCTACCTCTCGCATGCTAAGCGAGCGCTCTACCATTTGAGCTAATCCCCCACCACTGGCCACGGCTGGTTATCTCTTCCTCTAGAGAGAGATCAGAGCATTTAGAACTGAAGACAAATATTTTTGACCATTTTGTTGACCCTGCTTCAGCGTTTAAGACCCAAAGAACAAAAGAAAAACCCTCTCCTTCGAGCCGGAATCGAACCAGCGACCTAAGGATGGCCGCGGACTTTCGTCTACAGTCCTCCGCTCTACCAGCTGAGCTATCGAAGGGAGTGGAAGAGCATTTTCCCAACTTACCTTCCTAACGTTTGCTCAGGTTTCTAGACTCTCATGTGAGTTTCATTTTGGTGATTCTCAGGTTCTCCGGGCACAGGATCCCCCTCGCGGACCCCTCACCCCGTCACGGCACTCGCATCGCGGATCTCGCCTGGGCTCTCAGAACAAGGTCGGGGGCCTGGCCCCGGTGGGGGGCGGCGTCGCTTTTGCGTGACTCAGGGATTCGCGCAACGCGGAAGACGCTTTAGCAACGAGCAGGAAGCCGTGACTCGGCGGCTGCCCGCCGAGAGCTGGCGCTGCTCGGCTGGGAACTTGGGCTTCAAGCGTCCCAGATTCCGGGCTTCGCAAAAGATTTCACCCCGACGGAGCTGCCATGGGTCAAAACCGCCGCGAAAGAGCTCCCACCTGTTCTCTGGAGTGTAAAGAATTATCAGAGAAATGCTTACGCGGAAAGGATCATAAATCACAGAAAGCCTGGTAAAAAGACTCTTGTCTCCTTCGAGCCGGAATCGAACCAGCGACCTAAGGATGCCTCTGAATAACAGTGTCAACTACAGTCCTCCGCTCTACCAGCTGAGCTATCGAAGGGACGGGGAAGCTTGCCACCCCGCCCGCTGAGAGCCAATACAGAAGAACCAGCGCGCGTTCCTTCGATCAGAGACCACACCGAGCACGCGCGACGGAGGGCGCGTGCAACGGAGGCAGTCGGTGCCCGAGTGTGGTTTCAAGGGTTGTGTCACCACTTGGCTGCGACTCGCCGGACCCAAGCCCACTCCCGCGGGGAAAAAACCCCCAACTCCTGCATTAAACCTGAGACAACCCCGCGCGTGCCTGCCGCACCTTTTCTTTACTCCCTCGTGTTTGGGTAGTTACTGTCGCGTGTGGCTTTACTATTCTGTAACCTTCATGTCCCCTCAGCCCCTCTAGAGAGGGGACGGTGGCGCAGGGTTGGCCCCAAATACCTATGTTGAGAACCTAATGCCCAATTGATGGTTTTAGGCGGTGGAGCTTATGGGAGGTGATTAAGTTTGGAAGGCTGAGCCCTTATGAAAGGGGATTCTTGTGCTTATAAAAAAGGCCCGAGAGATGCCTTCTGTCTTCTAGTTAGGGAGGGCACAGTGAGAAGGGTTGGACGCATAGAACTGCATCCCTCCTCTTAGGGCCTCAGTGAAAGAAAATGAAGACATACAAGAAGAAAAAGTCGCACCTGGAAAATGAAGCAGGTGCAATCAGCAGACCTGAGCTTTCTCATATTTGCGGGCATTGTGGAAAGCAAATGAGATGGAATGGATGCAATGGCCCAAAATGGAGAAAATCACAGCCCAGAGTACACAATCTAAAAGCTCGCAGAAACAGAAACCCTTCTCCCCATGGGTCTTCCAAGAGGTTTCAGGCACAGAGGCTGCGGCTCAAAGGTCAGAGGCCCACAAATCTGAGGTTGACAGTGAAACAGCAAGCCAATAAAGCAGCCAGGACCAATCAGGAGAAAATCAAAGAGGTCAGGGCGTTCTAGGAAGATGATCTTTGATGAAGAAAATGGATTATTTCACAGTAAGAACTTAGAGACACGATAAAGGCGTATCACTTTTCTCAAAAAGAAAACCAAAACTAATTAGGAGTTTCTTAAAAAAAAAAAAAAAAAGGAGTACATGGAACTTTATAAAAAAAAAAAAAAAAACTCATGGTCCAAATATAAGGAAAACTGAAGTCTGGTACGATTTTGAGAAATTGATGATCTGAGTTGTGGGCTAACTTGTGCTTCCCCTTCTTCTACTGAACCTCTGGTGTTCAGATGTGACTGTATTTGAAGATAGGGCCTTTAAAGAGATCATTAAAGCACGGCTATTAGGGTGGGCCCTCATCCAGTTTGACTAGTGTCCTTATAAGATAAGGATATAGGGAGAGAGAGCAAGCAGACACACACATGACCATGTGCACACATGTCGAGGCACACATCTGCAAGCCCGGGAGAGAGGCCGCAGAAGTCAAACCTCCTGACACCTTGACCTTTGACTTCCAACCTCCACAAGTGTAAGAAAATAAACTGTTGTTTAAGCCAGCCAGTCTGTGCCATTTTGTTATGGTAGGCCCCGGCAAACCAATACCCGGATGGTGAGGAAAGAGACATACACGGTCTTTCCTGCATCCTTGGGTACGATCTGCATTTTGTTTCACCACATCCAAACACACATGGGGCAGTCAGTTCCATGAGTGTTGTCTAATAGAGCCTTTAATGAAAGTTGCTTTTAAATGAAGAAGCCGGTATCCAAAGATGTGAAATAAATTACCTTCAGCAACAAAGCTGAACAACGGCAGAGGAGCTCTCAGATCTCCTGAGTCATCAGCTGGAACTCCTTCCTTGGTGCTACTTGTTGCCTGTTGGACACTTGAGCTAGAGGGACTGGATGCTGGACTGTTCCCTGGGAGGAAGGAAGAGGAAGAGCAGTTTCTGACGTCAAGCAAGATTAGATGACGACCAGGACATTCTGGGCGTAGCAAAGCATTCCATTTATTAAAGGGAACTCTCTTCTCATCTCCCCCACCCAAAGATCAAGTCGCTAGAATTTGTTAACATTGGTACTTCATGGAAATTATGCCCCTAGATATCCTGGGATCTGAAAGGCCCTGGTTTAACTTGGAAAAATGCCTTACACATATCCACCTGAAAGGACTTTCACATTCTTCCTTTCAATGAAGGAAACCATTCTACAGATCACAGGGCCCTACTAAGAAAGTTAAACAGTTTCCTCAGGATGGCCCTCCAGACTGGGGGAGCAGGGATGAACTCGGGCTTAGTGATTCCTCACCCATGGCTTTCTGTAAATATTTACTGTCTCTAAGAAGGTTGTTTGTGAGAGACCACAGAGGTGCTATTTCCAAGGTCAGAAAGGGAATCGTTCTGGACAGCTCCAAGGGAGCTACAGTTGATTCTTGTTATTCATGGTAGCTGGGTTCTTTGAAGTCATTGCAAACTCTGACTTAGAGAATACTGAACCATTGCTCCTGGGGAAACACAGGGTTAAATTCCTGTGAACCTCTGTTCACAACATTTTCGTAGTTGAGTGATCAATACACAACCTTATGTGATGCATGTTTCCTTTAAGACACTGTATTTAATGTATATTATTGACACAGTAACAATGAACTCATGCCCCAAAGAAGTTTATCTAACCTACACATTTTCTCCATAAGGCACACTATAACCTCCTGCACTTGAAACACTAAATAGCTCCGTACTTTTAAATATTTTAAACAGTGAAATTATAAACAGAAAGTACAGAAATGCAAAAAAAAAAAAAAAAAAGCGGGGAAGGGGAGGATACTTGTTTACAGTAAGAGAGCTGAAATGAAAAGCATGTACACTGGGCAAGCTGGATTGCTTTCCTGTTCTGTATGTCTCTGTAAATGACTACAAAAGCGCCATGAGTACTGAGCTGGGGGCTATAAAGGAATAATAGCAAGTAGGCAAATTCAAAAAACATGGACTCTGTGATAATGAGAAATTACTGTATTATTAAACCACACTAAACCCTGAAACGCATACCAAATCATTGCATCGAAAGATCTTAATGAGACTAGCGCCCAGCTCCCCACCTCTGTGTAGGAGGATAACAGGACCCACTTGTACTACCTGGAGATGACAGGACGCAGCGACTTCCCAGGGCTGCACAAGCCTCTGCAAACTGGCTTAGAGTCTTTCATATTCAGGGAAAGTGTGGCTCTCGTCTTGTTCACACAGTCTTTCCCGAAGGTGTGATATGGAAGGTGGATATGGAGGAGGAAGATGTAGGGAGATTTTCTCCAGAGATTCATATCCCTTTAACAAACATGTATTTATTCTCTCCTATGTGTTGGGCATTGTTCTAGCACTGGAGATGCAGCAGTAAACAAAATAGCCACAAATCCCTGGTCTGATGGAAGAGAGACAGACAGACAATAAATTGATAATAAATAACATGTAGAGTAGACTCGGCCATGGTGAGAACCAGAGGGAAAAAGTAAAGCACAGGTAGATCCAGAGTGTGGAGGGTAAAGTGGAAAATTGACATAGGGCAAAAAGCCAAATAAATTGCTATAGAATATATACATATTCACATAGTATACACACACATTTATTTTAAATGGTTGCAGTTAAAGTTCTTTTAGAAAAAGTTAGTTTGCTATCTTGTATTTCCTTTGCACTACAAAGAAATGAAAAAAATAGGATTGTTAATTCAAAAGTCAGACATAGTAATGGTATATTTTTACTAATAGAAATTTCACAATTTGTACCTTATTTTGTACAATGGAGAAATTGAATGTAACTCCATTTTTATTATGAGTATATAACAGTTAAAGTCATGAAAAGATTGTATATATCATTGTATGAGTATTGTAATGCCTCGTTTATATAGATAATAAGCAGTGTTCTCATTCCAATCTAATGGAATCGGAATTATGGAGCAGAATATATTAACTTGGATTTATAGACCTGTGGGATTCACTTTAGTGCGGGAAGGACAAGTTAGCATATGCTGAGTGTAAACACTGCTTCGACATTAAGTAGTTGTTTCTGATTTCACAGAAGACACATGTCTTAGGACACCATGTGATGTGATAATTAAGCAGATAAATGCATGAGTTAGACTACCTGAATCCAAATGCTGGTTCTCCTGTTATTAATCGCACAAGTTAATTAATGCCTCAACTTTCCCATCTGAGAAATGGGAAATAATAGTACCCCCTCATAGGGTCGCTGTGAGGATGGAAGGAATCCATCCATATTAAGCACTATATTAAGAATCATGTCTGGCCCATCGTAAGCATGGTCCATATGTTATTAAAAAATGTTAAGTTTTCCTAACGCAATCTGCACATCTTGGAAAATTATGGCAGAATATTTAAAAGTACAATTGTTTACCAACTACTCTGCAATTACTTTTTAAACGGAAAAAAAACCCCAACTTTTCACTAACTTGATTAATATTGCCGTTATTGGTCAGAGCAAGTGAAAGCTAGACCAACCAAAGCTACACAGGCTTGCCAACAAAGCAGGTGCTACAGGGAACTGGAGCAGAGGGATGGGGAGGATGGGAAGGGGAGGGGAAGGCTTGAGTAATCTGAGGGTTTTGAGTCTTTGAGGATTTACTTGAGGAAGTCACTGGAAATTCAGCAAGGGCCTTGCCTAGGGTAGTGATCCCCACCCTTTGGGGCACCAGGATCTGGTTTCAAGGAAGGCAGTTTTTTCACGGAATGGGGCGGGAAGAGGGGTATTTCAGTATGATTCAAGTGCATTCCATGTACTGTGCACCTTATTTGTATTATTGTTACATCATCTGAACCTCAGATCATCAGGCATTAGAGGTTGGGGATGCTTGTTCTAGAATAATCTTCCAGAATAGCAAAGGGCAGGTAGATCGTAAAAAGAGTGGCAGCAGTGAGTGCTTTTTTGGAAAATAAAAGAACCATAGGAAGGAGCTGGATAGGGAGGGATAGGGCGTTCATTTTCGAGAATGATACACGTGGTTTTAAATGATGTCCACGGACCTGAGGACCAGGCCGCTCTACCCCCTCCCTAACTGGGTGATCTTGGCCATGTCACTTAAGCTTGTTTAGTTTCTTAGTCCAAAAAATGGGGACTAATAAGGCTGATCGTGTTTTTCTCATGGGTTGTTGTGAGCGTTAAGTTACTATATAATATAAAATATATAAAGCTAATATGAGGCTCTTAGGACAGTGTTGGGTTCTGAGCACAATGACTGCTGGTTATTATTGTCCGTTCAGCATTTTTAATTTATGAAAGAATGAATCATCTCTTTTCAAATACAAATACACCTGTCATCCTAAAAGCCGACACATTCCACCTCCTTTCAAATCCTTTAGTTTGGGGGATGGATTGTTCTGAGAAGAGGTAAGAGATGGAACTAAGAAAAGCAGAAGAGATGCAGGGAAGTGAATTATTTTTATTTTCCATTAAAACTTTACCCTCTTACTCAGAATAACATGTACCTAGTTTGATGTATATCGAGTTAGAAAGTAAATTTCATGCTAAATACAATAAATTTTGAAGGCTAGAAAATTATTATTTAATTTATTTAGAAAATTGTTGTGCTACTAATAAAAAGCTTTAAAAAAAAATAATGTTAATCATTATATGGGCTTCTTTGGTGGTACAGATGGCAAAGAATCTGCCTGCGATGCAAGAGACCTGGGTTTGATCCCTGGGTTGGGAAGATTCCCCTGAAGAAGGGAATGGCAACCCACTCCAATACTCTTGCCTGGAGAATTCCATGGACAGAGGAGACTGGTGGGCTACAGTCCATGGGGTCACAGAGTCGGAAACAATTGAGTGACTGAACAACATCAAAAATTTTTAAGAAAATCTTGGAATTTGATTCCCAAAGTGAATATCTGTACTAAAAAATTTCCCCCCTACTGTTCTTCACCAGAAAAGAAAGATACCTTGAGACTCATCAATCTGGACAGTATTTCAGGAGTGGATATTTGGGACACCAGAGCAGATTACTTGGAAGTTAGAAGAAAAAAAACCTCGTAGGTAAGATCTGTCTTCCTAGCCTTTGGAACAAGGATGTATCTGGGGGCTTTCAAATAGAGGAGAAGTTGATAATCAGATTTTAAGTCACTAGAAAGTTCAGTTGGTAGCCTGGCATTGAGCAGAATGTGTTAACAGCTGTCTGATAACCGCTGATTTGATTATAGGAATTCAGTTTTGCTTCTTGGGGACAGCCCTGGGATAGCAAGAAAATTCTAGTACGTTGTACCGCACATACGCCTTCATCTGGCACTGAGCATGTTTAGGTCTCCTTTTGGGGAAAAGGCCTTTTTCTGAAATGGTCTATGTTGTGAGATTTTTTTCAGGTAATCAACAAGTATTTAGTAGTCTCTTCCTTTTAGAAGACATATGAAAACACTGATTCTAAGATGTAGTTCCAAAATCGTGGCTAATTTGAACCACCGCAGATTCAGAAATGAGTTTGTTCTATGGAAACTGATGTGACTTAATCTAAATTTCTGGCCCTTTGTGGTCTAGGACTTATCAGGAGTAATATGAAGATGACTTTTCCTTGGGTTCTCAGTGTGGCTGCCGGCTGGAAGAAGAGGGGTTTTGAGAGGAGGACGTGTGCTTCTTAAATAAAGCTCTTTCTTTGCTTGGAGATCTATGCCCTGGAAGTAGACATTTGCCATATATATATTATATATATATAATAATTTTGTTTACTTTAGGTTGTGCTGGATCTTTGTTGCTGCACAGGCTTTTCTTCAGTTGTGGCGAGTGGGGGCTACTCTCTAGTTGCAGCTCTTGGGCTTCTCATTACAGGGGCTCCTCTTGTTGCAGAGCACAGGCTGTAGGACTCATGGTCTTCGGTAGTTGCAGCTCCCGGGCTCTAGAGCACAGACCCAATAGTTGTGGTGCACAGGCTGAGTTGCTCTGTGGCATGTGGGATCTTCCTGAACCAGAGATCAAACCTGTGTCTCCTGCATTGACAAGATTCTTTTCCACTGAGCCATGGGAAGCCCGGACATTTGCCTTCTTATCAATGAGAAGTAAGAGATGGCAGGCTGCTGAAATTTTTTCAAAATTCTGAAATTGGGTCAGAGGTCTGTGTGCCAAGCTAATATATTCATTTTTCTATTACTTAATTAATTTTGCTACTGATGTGCTAAGCCACCCTGAACGCTAAGGATTCACCTTTCTAGCAGGTAGGAGTTTATTCTATGATACAGGCTCAAATATTTCCCTAAAATCCTGGTAGACATGCAGGTCTTACTTGAGTTGACAGTGGGGAGCAGAGAGACTAGGAGACAAAAACAGAGAAATGAAGATCTAACGTAAGAAAAGTGGGAATAGGAGGGGGGCAGGGAAGGAGATGTTGAGTGTTGAGAAACAGGGAAGAGGAAGCTAGCCTTGAGCCAGCCTGCTGTTCTAGCAGCGTCTCCCACTTTCTCCCTTAAGCCAGCCCACTGCACTAACAGGGACTCCCTCTTCCCCTACTTTAATGACCTCCACTTTCCTCTAAAAAAAAAAAAAAAGAAAATGTAAGATAGCATAAAAGTAAATGGTTGGCCTATAAAACATATGTGAAATCCCTTACTCTGATGGCCTGGAGGTCTGGATTAGGTTGTGAGCCACTGAAGTGGGCAGTCTATGAACCAGGGTCACAGTCAGCATGTCTTTCTTTCCCTGATGCTTCTCTGCTAAGATGCTTGTGGACTCAGAATTGCAGGCGATTCCAGATGGCAGCTCCGCAAGACGCTCACGCAGGTGGAGAGTGGGTCCTCGCGGTCTGTGTAGCTGAGGGGCCTTCTGTAGAAGTGCCTCCCTGCCTCACAGACATCCATGTGCTTTCATTTGCCATGCATCCCTCTAACTAGAAACTAGCCTTATGGGGGAAACATTGGCCTGGCCCCTCAAGGAATTTAATTCCACCATCTGATCCTGATTCTAGTTCACGTCCCAATCTCATCGAAGGCACTCTTGTATCGGCTCTCTGAGAAAGCCGGGGGT